>JABWIB010009358.1:2363-19213 GCA_016617825.1 Platyplectrum ornatum | reverse complement strand
AATCTGCGCCTCATTAGCGGGCGATTCAGAGTTGGCGCAGATTTTTCACGCATGTGCAATGCGAAAAAACGCAACCATTCAGCCGCAATGCGCAACTCTGGATCTGGTCCATGATCTTCACTCAAATGTTTCCTATTAATATTTCTGTCTTTGTATGAGTGTACATTGCTGTAACCATTTGTAAACAATTCACAGGAAAGTATATTCCCAACTTGTTATATGTTTTTATTTTTAGGGACTTTGCTGTTCTGCTTAAAAATAGTATTTCATTAAGTAGCTTTTAAATTAGACAAATGTAAATTAATTGTCGTTAATTGCAATTAATTGTAATTAATTGCCTATAAACATATGCTCACATGTTTTAATGCTGCTCCTCTGTAGTTCTACCTATACAGAGTTACTGGACCTGATTGAAAGCTGCGACTACACCAGCGCATGCGCAGATCCGCTTTGAATTGCACAGATGAATCGCACGGATCATTGCGACTGCACATTCCACCCCCTTTTCTCATTTACATATGCGCAGTTAGCAGGGCTTAGCCCTGCTAATTGCTAGCGCAGGTTACACCATGTCCTGACAAGGTGTAAGCTGTGCTTAGAAGCGTAGTAGCAGGTAATGTGTGGGCAATTACCTGCTTCATTAAGTTAAAAAATAGTTACAAATATATTAAAATTATTTATACAATAAATAATATATTTTGGTGTGTGGCACTTGCTGCGCTAGAAAGAGGTGTGGTGTATAGAGGTCAGTGAGAAAATGATGAAGTGATATAGCTCTTTTTGGTTATGATGTGTGGGTAGACAATTTTATTAGTGAAGTTTGTACAGGATAATGGNNGTATGACCTTAATGGATAATTGGGTGTATCCTCGGTGGTCTTTGTCGGGTATGTTCTTATTTGGTGGTCCNGAAGATAGTTCCTCGATGGCAGTAGAAAAAAGGAAGGGAAAAAAAAAGGGGGAAGAATATGGTGAAGTATGTTTAGGTAGTGTTGATGTTGAGGGAAAAAAAGTAATGCACTCACGGAGTTATCTCTTGTATAGTNGCGGTTGGTTATGGTGACAGGCTGCTTCCTCCTTTCTGTCCTCTGGCCAGGTATGCTCGTGGTTGTAGATAAGGAGGNGGGAGGAGGAAGAGAGGGAGAGAATGACAACACAAGGGAGGCAGATGGTGAAGTACGCCCCGGAATTTGGCAGCAAATTCGTGATGTTATGTACTCACCCTTTTTCACCTTGATAGGTCTGCGTATCGGGTGGTAAGAACAGAATACACATAGAAGAATCCGGTCCTCCATTGTCAGAAGGAATACATTACCAAGTATGTTACCCA
Organism: Platyplectrum ornatum; assembly: GCA_016617825.1. Taxonomy (NCBI): domain Eukaryota; kingdom Metazoa; phylum Chordata; class Amphibia; order Anura; family Limnodynastidae; genus Platyplectrum; species Platyplectrum ornatum. Next base: position 17,884 of record JABWIB010009358.1, on the reverse strand, counting down.
CAATTATATTTAGATAGTGGTTTATGCTGTATGGAATGATATAAAAATACAATTAATGAAGGTGACTTTAAATATGTTTTAGATTATAGATTGTATTTGATGTCAAACACTGTTACAGTGAACACTGACTAACCACTGATATCATAGTTATAAACAGGGTGTATGGAAAAGTCCTATGATGTAACACTAGAGGAAACAAAAGGAAAGCCTTTTTAGGCACAAAAACAACATAGAGAAGGAAAGCATCATTAGGAAATTATGGGAACCAATAATAATAAGAGAAAAAATAAAACGGCAACCTTCTTTGCTTACCCCCCACCTCGACTATTCACCATTTACGAAGGACACAGCATAGGGAAAATCAATGATTTCTTCAGGTCGTTGCACTTTTTCTCCAGCCACTGCTGTCCCCATAGTTTCCAACGGGAATCCTGCCGTGCATTGCTAATAAGGTCATTTATGTTATATCCTGCCGCTAGATTTGTCAGGAGATGCGAAACAATCCTGATTACATGTGTTACAGGAAAACACAGCTATCACTGGTAGAAGAGAGTTAATGAAAGCATTAATTTTAAGGTGATATCCAAGAACCACAGATTTGTTTGATTAAGTAAAATTTCATTTGCAATTAGGTTACCTTGAAAGCTTAATTATCAAAAGCATCCAAGTCTTTCATGATTTGGAGCAATGGCCAAGGCCGGAATAAGAACCACATGGGCCTGGGGCTGAAAATGATAAGAAGCCATTTGGATTGGCCATTGATGTGTGGGTGGGAAACAATGTTGTGTGTGGTGGTCAATTATATGTGACAATTGATGGGGCTGATTCAGACCTGCGTCTCCGCCAGCCAGGGCTAAGCCCTGCTAGTTAGAGGTGCAGCCTGCATTATGTCCAGACATGGTGCACGCTTAGCGCAGCAGCCTAATGTCCTAAGGAGTGTTTAAAAAAAGATGAAAAAATAAAAAAATATTAAAAATATTAATTAAATAAATTAAATGTGTCAGTGTGTTTTTTTTTTGTCAGCCAGTCATTGCTGGCTTTCATGAATAAAAAGAAAAGTTTGAATAAATAAATAAATAAATTTATTTAAAAAAACAAAAACACACACATTTTATTTATTTAAAACATATTTTTATAATTAAAAANATTTTTTAACACTTACTGTATATACTCGAGTATAAGCCTAATTTTTCAGCACTTTTTTTGTGCTAAAAGTTCCCCCTCGGCTTATACTCGAGTCACTGTCCTGTATGATGTCAATGTGTAATCCCATTTTTTTTTAGGTGAAATTTGGCATCTCGTCTTATATTCGGGTCGGCTTATACTCGAGTATATACGGTAGTTTGAGGATGTGAGGGGTGAGTTCCTGGTTTTCTCTGGGATGAGGGATGAGTTCACTTCTTTATATGAGTAGGTATGTAGTAGTTTGTTACACTTAGTTCACATGTCCCTTATGAAACGTTGGAGTTGTTGATATTTAATAAATTGATACTTGCATAATCGTCCAGGAGTGCCTCCTTCTTTGGATACTACAATGGCACCTTGACAAATTGGTCATTGTATTCCGTAAGTGCTGGCCTTTTGGCAAACTACATTTATATATATTCATGCAATATAAATATCAGTGGCAAATGCAGGATTTTGGTAGGGTGGATTCTAAAGCATGTATGGTATTGTGGAGATGGTGCACTATATAAAGTATATACTGGGTATACTAGGTTTCAGGTGTTTATTTGGGTATATAGTAGTCATACTGTTTTTTTTTCAAGTGTAATCTCCAAACCATTAATATACCCTGAATATATTACAATATGTGATATACCCTTACCCCCTTTATAGTTAATATGTACTTTATATAGTGCACCATTGCCAGCCCCATGATATAGGGGTCTGGACTAGACACACTATATAAAGTTCATATTTGTTATATTTATATTCTGTGAAGAAACATACCCCTCCCCCTGTGCTTGCCTCTGTGTACTTACTTCCCCTTACTTCTGTATATAACAATATGTAGTTTTATTCCTGATATCTTCAACCTCCATCTCCTCCTGCGTCCAGCCCCGACCCAGCTGCGCCCCACACATTAACAACAACACAGTTTATTTTACGGTCTTTGCAACAGTCTTACGGGTGTAGCGTCTTTCTCCCTAGTCTTCCAACTCTCTTAGCTCGTCTGGTCCCGACACGTACTGGTAGTCCCAGGGTTTATCCTGGTACATAGCTTTGATCATCTCAGCTTGTCTTTATAATCTTGCCAGCCACTTCTGTTTGTGCCTCACCGCACAAGCCCAACCTTTTTGGCGGTTACTTCTATGTCACCAAATGCTGTTCCTCACCGTCTTTCTCCGGCTCTTACGACTCTGAGTTCCCTGTGATGTCACTGGGCAATTCCAATTCTTTAGGCATCTCAATCTAGCATAGCTCTTCACATACTGCTCGGTCACTTTACCAGTCTTAGGTACGTCAGGCACCACCCATCTCTAGATTCCATCTCGGTCCTAGGGACTCTTGGACAATCTGTGTGCCAGATGTGCACAGGTACTTCCCATGGACCGAACCTCTTTCCCCTGCCTACCTACATTATTAGGTGGGGGAGAGCATTTAAAAACCAGGTCAGCGGTTGCATGGACTGCCGCAAAATTACTTAAGGAAGGGTCTAGTAGTGTATGTAACTATTTATTTGAATGAATAAAAGTAGGTTCACCTCCCTTAAATTATCCTTATCCTGATGTGGTTGGTTTGTTCTTCTTTTTTCACTTATATATCATTATACACAATGTCTGGTGCGATAAACAAAATATTGGTTGACTTAAGTAGTAGTACTTAAAGCAGATGTTTATGCAGGGAAGCAACAAAAATGGATTTTCAAGGTTATTCTAGCTTTCATTTTTTCATCTGTAACAAAATATAATCATTCCAAAATTCACCGGAGAACTTATTAAACTAAATATATTTAAACACTGGGTAAGAAATATTATATTGTAAGCGGAATAGGTCATTAAATCCTATAGTCAGTTACACAAAATAATGTGTGCAGATGTGGTTTATCTATAGTTTACTGTATCCACTAAATTAACAACCAATAACATATCCCAGTTGTATTCACGCAATTGCAGCAGAAGTCATTTGTCAAGAACAAAGAGATGGTAGGACATTACTTCTATGTAATATCAGATCCATTTGCACTAAAAATGGCTATATATCAAAACTTTGGATTGGTTGGCTAATATTGTCCATTAAAATTCTAAAACACACAATGGGCACCTCACATACCTTATTCCTATATGATGATGGAGGGAAATGGAATTTGTACAATTCTGAACTCATGAACTTTACTTTTAGCTAAATCACAACATAAGTATGGACAGTGTACCCATATAGACATAAAAGAACTGGACAAGGTTGTCCACACCACAGTGGATCATCTAAATTTAGGACCATATTAACCACAGGGTGATTTGGGCAGATGCCCCGGGCATCCACCACACCGGGAACTGAGACTGGCCAAACATACAAGGATCAAAAATGGAGAATGAACACTTACAAGGAGCTGAAGTGGAAACTGGACTGATACAAGAGGCTGAAATACTGTAAACTGGACACACAAAAAAAGACAGAATTTTGAGACTGGCCACATATGCTTGTTTAAGATGCAATGAGTCATCAATAATAGTATACAATGCTGACGTTTCAATCATACACAGATGATTTTCGTCAGGGTGCAAAAGTGTAGCGAGTTAACATGGAATTGCTGTTTGTTAACATGTTATACTGTTGCACCCTGGCAAAAATCATGATTGAAACGTCGGCTTTGTATACTTTATTGATGACTCATTAAATTGCATCGTCGATCATCATGAAAATTTGCCTGAGTGCCTTTAATCTACTACTCTATATATATATATATATCCCAGTATTGTTTGTAACACAGTTTAGTTGTCCAGAGTCCCTTACAAATATTAATAGGGCCCTGGTTAAATTATATGCCAATATTTGCTTTGCCATAATGAATTGTGTCTGCTTTCACCGTGTTTCTAATAAACTTTAATAACTTACTGTCTTAAAAAAGGGTTAAAGAATATTAAAAAATATTAAAATAAACAGCAAACCAGCTTACACATGGCCTCAATCCTGCTCTCTTGCTCCAACCCCAGAGTAGGGTATAACATAATTTTTATCATGGTGTTCGTTGTAAATAATAGAACAATAGATTGCGCGATACATTGCTCCAACGAAAACTTGGCAAAACATGAGAAGATGTTAGCTCTCTGGAGTCTATTGGGTGTGATAACTTACGGGCATTTTCATTTATTTTTAATATCCTCAGAAATATGATGGTTGTGACCATCAGCATCAGGATCCAGACTGAACTTCACATAAATAAGGACCATAAATAAATATTTCATATAAAAGTCTGTGCGTATGGTTTAATATCATTAAACTATATAGCAATCATTTGAATTATTATATAATGAGAAAGCATAAACACATTTTTTAACTCTTTAACCTAGAAAAGTTGCTATTAGATATTCCAGATATATATTCCACATCATATAAATGCTTAACAGTGAAAATATATGAAGCTAACTTATTATTCCAATGTAATATTATACAGTGATTATTAATAATTACTTCAATCCATCTTCAATCACTAAAGTGTCCTAAAGGCTACCTTTAATTTACGCACTGGTCTGTTTCATATATGAAGACATAAAGACTTAAGCTTGTCGAAGGGAGGTCATTCAGTGTAAAGATACCTCTGCGAAACCAGTCAAGAAAATGCCAAGGACTTCAGTCTGGTGGGAAATCTAAATTATGTAGGAGGGCATGTCAGGGGAGAGAGAGTGAAATGTTCCCTAGCTCGGTCCCAGAGAGAGAAAGTGTGGGAAAGTACTGGGTAGGAGCAGATAACGTAAGAGGAGGGATGTTTTTTTTGTGGGAAACCACAGCAGATAAAAATGGAGATGAGATTAAGGGCAGCAGCATCTATCTGCGGCCATAATCTAACCGTGGGAGGAGAGTGCCAGAGGACGCAATGGGCCAACTGTGAAGCTAACTAGTAATGTCTACTATTCTGGGAGGCCAAGTCCACCTAGGTGGGAGGGTCGCTGAAGTGTTTTAATGTGTTAATAACGGTGACGATTCAAAATGAAAAACAAGATTTAGTGCTGAAGGTATTTAAATATTCAGGGTGGGGTGCAAATAGGGAGAGTTTGGAATAAATAGAGACTCCTAGGTATAACATTAATTTTAGAAGTGTTGATGCAGCCACTCCAGGATTTGTGAAGTGGGTGCCAGCACTCTAAATCTGCTTCAGTTTGGGACATAAAGTGAGGGTAGTTCACCAGAAATAGAGACCGATAGTGCTTGGTAATGTGGATGCCCAAATATTTCAATTTATTTCAAGTTAAATGCGTTAAAGGAGAAAGAGTCATTTAGATGGTCCTGAATAGTGTTTGTGAGGTAAAAATCGAGGACCTCCATCTTATCTTTATTGATTTTAGAACCTGAGAATGTGGAGAGAGACAAGAGAACATCAACTGTGTAGAGCGCAATTTTGTGTTCTAAGTTACCGACTGGAAAGAGGGTTTGAACAATCCTGATAACTAAGGGTTCAATCAGTAGAGCAAATATTAGAGGTGATAGGGGGCAGCCCTGTCGGGTGCCATTGATTATGGAATAAGGGGGGGAGTTGATACCACACACAGAGACAGTAGCAAAGGGGGACGCCTGACATGAAGGATCAAGACATCCGTTCGACACCAAACACCTCACCACAACCTACAAAGCTCTCTCCCTTTTCCTCTGCTCCCTACCTCTCCTCTCTCATCTCTGTCCACATACCATCCCGTCCCCTCCATTTCGCTAATGACCACCGCCTCACTTCCCGAATTGATCCCCACCTTTCGCACTCACATGTAGAACTTCACCAGAGCTGCCCCCCTCCACTTGAACAGCCTACTGCAATCTATAAGGTATCTTCATCCCTCCAAGACAAGACTAAATGCTCACTCAAAACTCACTTCTTTAAACTGGCCTACCCCACCTCCATCTAATCTCTCTTTCCCCACACCAATGTCTTCTGTACTGTCCTACCCCTCCCTTAGGCTGTAAGCTAAGAGAGGCAAGGAGCCCTTTCCTCCTGTTATCTCCTCACTCCTGTATTTATCCAGTGTAATACATTATACACATGCCAACGCTCTTAGTTATTATTCTGCTATGTATTTATTACATGTTAAATTACGCTATGCTATGGCATTGTATCCCTATGCTGTATATGATCTCATGTCTAAATTATAAATGACTTATTTCGATCCTTATATATATATATATATATATATATATATATATATAAATGTATGTTATTCCCTGAGCGCCACTCACCTATCAATATACTAAAACTCTGTATATAATTTCCAATAAAGATGCAAATGATATAATATTGTAACAAAAAAAACAATATTCAAAAGTCCAAAGAGTCTATATTGTTGTAAGATGGCGCTTGTCAACTTCAGACTTCCATATATTCNCGAGAGAACAAAATAATAATAGTGAAGCCTGTTAGCCAGTGGTTTATGGTCCTCAGCTCGGACCTACTCACATTTTTTTACTTGTAAAGTTGCACTTAGAAACTCCCAAGAAGCTGACTTAAGGTTCTGTCCTCCGTTATCGTATCTCTGTCGCATTCCTCTATGTCGTCATTCCCCGAGTATAGCCGCTGGGAGACTGAGCGTGTCCCGTCACCTCCTGATCTCAAGTGAAGGGAGCTGAACCCAAGCTTGTTTGTGATCTGCGTCTCTTGATGACGAGCTCCTTCTCCCAGTTGCCTTTAGACACAGGAATAAAAACATCTAGAGGATGTGTGGAGAGGGACAACCCCACACCCCCATCGACTTAACTGATTATAAGCGAGTGAGTAAGTGGCAACAACGTAAGCACCTTATTTTTTGTGGGGAGGAAGGTTGGTCTATTCTATCTCGTCGTTTCCTTTCTGGGAGAGACGAGGATCAGTGTGGGTTGAAGAGTTTGAGAGCCGAAGACCTATGAAGAAGATGAGAAACCCACTACAAGCAGATTTACAAGTTCCCGGGTCTGGAGGCAAACGGGAGAAGGAGCTTGTCATCACGAGGCGCAGGTCACGAACGAGTCCGAATTTGGTTCCCTTCGCTTGAGATCGGGAGGTGATGTGACACACTCATTCTCCCTTCAGCTGTACTTGGGGAGTGACGACAGAGGAACGTGACGGAGTACACACGATAACGGAGGACGGAACCTTAAGACCACTTATTGGGTTTCTAAGAGCAACTTTACAAGTAAAATAAATGTGAGTCCCAGCTGAGGACCATAAACAACCGGCTACCAGGCGTCACTATTATTATTTTCTTCTCTCGGGATTGTATGGAAGTCTGAAGTTGACAATCGCCACCTTACAACAATATAGACTCTTTGGACTTTGAATATTGGTTATTTTGTTTTTCTTGTTACAATATTATATAATTTGCATCTTTATTGGAAATTATATACAGAGTTTTAGTATATTGATAGGTGAGTGGCGCTCAGGGAATAACATACATTTATATATATTTAACAATCTCATGTCTGTTATTGTTTTGTGTACCATTACACTGTATGCCATGCTATGTATGTACTTTCACCATGTACAGTGCTGCGAAAACTAGCACCTTCTAAATAAACATTAATAATAATAATAGTAATAAAATATAAAGCCAGATCAATGGAGAAAGGGGGGTTGTAGGAAAACCCATACTTAACAGATCAATGTAAAGAAAGCAGGAAATATCAAGAAACATCAACAGAAATACATCAAACTTGAGTTCGAAGGATCACAGCTGGCATAAAGGTGGATGTAGCCCCAGGAAATCTCATCAGCGATGAGGAGGAAAAATCAAGGACAGCTGGGGGAAGATATGATCACGTTGATCGCGTCTGCTGGATCTGGAGTTGGAAGCGCAGGAGTATAGGATCCGCACTCTGATCCTGCATAGAGGAAGCTTCAGGAAGGATGTTGAGTTTCACAGTAAGGCTCCACACTGGGCCAGCGTCTTCACCGTCAGTTGTAGGTGAAAGGGAAATCCCCAGCAATACCGGTAATTGTGATCCCGCAGAATGCGGGTAATAAGTTGGAAGGTCCTGCAGAGGTACGGACTACAGCCATCAGCTTTTTGTTAGTGCAAAAATAATGGAAACGCACAATAATGTCTCGCGGACTTTGATCAGGAGAGGGTCAAAATGTAAGGGCACTGTGTGCCCTCTCCAGGAGCAAGTCCACCAGTGTGTCATCCACAGTTGCAAATCACAGCAATATCTATCTTTATAATTACAAAAAAGTTACATGCACAGCTATATATACTGTCTAATAGCATATTATCAAATAATATTTGCTGCTAAAGACCTGCTGTACACTACCAACACATATACTGAATGGTTGCCGGTAGAACTACCAACTGTGCATGTGGTGAGAGCAAATAGCTGAACTCTGGCAGGCTGGCTCCTGCAGCAGTCTTCAATCTAACACAGTAGTACCTCTATACATCGGGACCAGAGCTTACGATGCCTAAGACGAGGACCTGTGCATTATTACCATCAGACTCTCCACCTAATATTTCCATTCTCCAGTTAAAAACTACCAGATTTAAGTCTAACTTATAACATTTGATATTGCAAGACTGTTTGATATAGAACTTTTCAGTCTGAAGTGTCATTTAAATTGTGGTATTATAGTCTGCTTATCCAATTTTTGCATATGAGATTATTTTAAGATTTTTTGATCATTTTATATGTTATCTATTATTATTTTTATCTAGTAAAGACTACATTTTACCAATCACCTGTGTATATTTTATGTGTCAGCCATCTGATAAATATACATAATTGTTACATATCATTAGCGCTGCATACCTCTGTTTTCCTTCATTACAGCTGCCTGAATTTGTAGTTTTATTAACTCTGTTAAGGTTATCTCTATTCCTAGTGCTGTAGAGTATACTACTACCTCCATGGATCACAGATGAAACAACAAGTCTCAGCACAATTATGGAGCCCTCCAGGGTGACTACAGCCCCTAAGGTCCTACATCAGGTAGTGCAAAGCAGCAGGTCAGAAAAGAAGAACCACCACCAGTGTGTAATGGAGTAGAAACACTGGAGACCCCTGAAGGCCTTGTACAGATGCACTACAATGCAGATCAGAATGAAAGAACATCTTAAATGATGGGAGCTGACTCCGGAGAAAAATGGAGTAAGCAGCACTGCTTAGAAGATACTGCAATGGTAGAGATGTAGCCTTGTTGTCTGAGGCTTTTTGCCCCTCTGGATGAACACATGCCTCCCAACTGTCCCGCTAAGGGACCACGAATCGCTTATGTGTCCCACGGCCTGGACCGTGTATGTTGGGAGGTATGTGAACAGATGTGGTTGAAAACCGGGTTATCCACCACTGTGTTTCAGATCCTTGACTTCTGGGTCCAAAGCACTGCACTTGTCTACTATTCCACAGTGAGGTCCTAAGTGGCAGTCACTAGTGCAGACAGGGCTTCATGTGTATATCTATGTGATAGCAGTTGTGTGTGTGCTTGTTTGAAAGAGACAGCACTTATGTCTGTATGGGTGACAGGTGTTGGGTGTGTATGTGTGTGTGAGACAGCAGTTTTCATGAGCACTTTACAATAAGAGAGGTAGACTGGACAGCAAAAGTCTCTATATCATGGCAATGTGTGATTTCCAATTTTGAGCAATACCAGCCTGCGTTGCATCAAGATGTGGCCCAGCACATATCGAGCATGTGATGGGGACTCCTTGGGGTAGAGTTGTAGGAGAGCCTTGGCAGGTGACTGGGGAAGATCAATAGAAAACAAACAGTTTAGAACCATAAATATAGCATCCCAGAGAAGTCAAACCTTTGGGCAACTCCAAAAAATATGAAAAACACTCACCAGCACATATTAGACTAGGATGGCCAGATCCTGTGCAACTGAGCCGGAGTGAGGTAGAGGCAATTAATAAGCTTCACCGCTATTTCCACATGGTTAGCGCCATTAACCTCTTATGAGAGGTCACATGTATCAAGGTCCACAGTTCAATGGAGAGGGAGAAGGCAAGATCCGCCTCCTACCTCAGCCAAACAGCAGATTTAGTAAGAATTCTAGGTTTCACTAGCAACTTATACCAAAAAGAAATCCACTGTAGCGGCGAGACAGCTGAAAACCACAGAAGAATCTTTTGGGGCACGAGAATGAAATTGCTACATCCCTGTGGAACTTTAGATAGCCAATGTATTACATATGTATCAGAAATATAAGAAAGAGAAAAGAACAGATTCTTGCACAAGGTCCCTAAGTGAAACCAAGCTCAATGATCGCCAGCCAGTAAGAGAGACATCAGGGATAATCTTAGCCACAACTTTAAGTGAAAGAATATTTTACCCAAACGAGACTCAGCCCAATCCTTTATATATAATTCAACTTTTTTTTTAACATAGACTCCACAGCCTTGATAACAATAGGGAGAGCTTCTGATTTAGAAACGTTTAGCTTATAGAAGTGTGACTAAACTGTTCCAGTATATCATGAATGCAGGGCAACGACATGAAGGGGTCACTAACAAACAATAAGATGTCATCTGTGAAAAGGCTAAGCTTATGACAAATAAATAGTGAAGCCGGAAATCCAGTGGCCTGACGAAATTTAACGGCAATAGCTTCAATTGCCAAGGCATAGATCAAAGGTGAAAGGGGACAGCCCTGAGGGGTTCCATTACAAATAGCAAATTCAGGGGACAAAAAGCCATTACTTAAGACCCGCACCCCTGGGAGATATATCATGCTAATGTTGAATGAATATTGAAGCCTTCAAATCTGAACCTTACCATGGTCATATATCCACGATGGAGCCTATCAAAGGCTTTTCAGCGTCTAGTGAAACAAAGATCAGCCGGCACTAGATATTATCTAGTGCTTGTCGACCCAAGACATAGCTGACCTGATCCAGATGAATTAGGCCAGATTGCCAATACAGAGTGCAATCAGCTTAGTGTATGTCTTAATGTCAGAGTTCAGGAAGACAATGGTACTATAGGATCCTTACCTGGTTTGAGTATGGTAATTACTTTAGCTTTCAGCACCTCAAAAGAGGTGCCAGATGATCCTTAGAAGTGACAAAAAAAGGTTAATGACCCTGTCAGGACCAGGCGCCTTATCTCCCGGAAGACTCTTCATGACCTCATTACCATCTCATTCCAGTCCAGGGTAAGTTAAGATCAAGGGCCGAAAGGGAGAGCCTGGGCAAGAGAACATCACCAAAAAAGCAATTAATTAATGTGGTGGAGGGCCAACGAATCTTTAAAACACAAATATCTCCCTGACTTAACTCCAAGTCCCAATATCGCCAGGACTGAAATCAGAAATTGAGGGTGTTTTTTTAAGGCAGCGATTTGAACTTTCACAATAGTAAAATACTTGGTGCATAGTCATTTGTTGCATTCATATTTGTGTAACCTTAATGTGGCCATCCAGAGGTGTTAACATTAATACATTTGCAACAGCTACAGGTCATATCTATGTTCAGGGGACTGACATACCTGTCATGCTTAGGTATCCAAAAGTAGCACTCAGTCTGGCCACATTCCAGATTTCCACTTATCACTTATATCTATAAATGCCACAGTTTTCTCTTTCTGTACATATGGCTGAAGTATAAGTCATTCTAATAAGAAAATATCCCTCTAACAAATTATTCACAGAAGCTACCGCAGAATCATTAGGCTGGGCTTCATTAAAGGTTCTATGTGAAAAAGCAACTTGTATATCACCTTAAAACAGGACAATTTGAACAGGGTTGTGACCTAAATAGACTCTTGGATGGATATGCATATAACTTAAGCGTGGCGATGTTTTTTTTTTCTAGAATTTATAATCGATCCTAGAATAACTATTGTGTAGGTGGGGAAAAATCTTATCTAGTGGATACTGCATAAATGCCAGCTATTTAAATCATAACTATTACTAGTAAGTAAGGTACTGCATAAGTTAGGAGACTAAGTTTTTAAAAAATTCTAATATTTCTTAAAAACTGATTAATATCCCTTAAAAATATATCTTAAAAACCCCAATCCTAACCCCAATCCTAACACTTATCCTACTCCTACTTACTAATTTACAGATAATTACTTTAATTAGAATGATGCAGCTATTGGACAGAATGGTGAAATTAACAGAATAGAATGAAGGAACACAACACAGGGAGAAAAGTAGAAGACACAGTGAAGGATGTCCAGGTAGAGTAGGGGAATACAAAAGAAGACAGAGACAGCTAGTCATATCACTCCCAGCAGAACCACGTTGAATTGCACGTTGAATTGAGTTACATTTTTTCAGTTGCAAGCAGTATACAGTTTATGAGAGATGATGTTTCCAAGCCAATTTCCTGGGCGCTTTCAGTGATCCCATACATCCATCCGTACATCCGTACATCCACAAAATTGTACGGATTTACTTACCCAAATATATGTTATCTTCATAGTATATGAGAGGAACAGTTCAAAGGCACTAAACCAAGCAGAAGCTATAACCAGAATTCCAGATTATCTCTCAATGTGTCTGGTTTATTTTTGCATTAAATATTGTAATACTATTCTGAGTGATGGATTACAGAAGTTCACAATTTTAAAATGGCTTTGAATTGCAGCAAATTTCCTTCAGGGGAAAATAACACAATTCAATTTACCCATGCATGAATCAGGTGACAATGTTACCAGAATCCTGAAAGAGAGAGAAAAAATGATGGCATGAAGGCAAGTGGATAGCGCATAAGGAAATGTATTTCGTTTCAATTGCTAAAAATTATTATTAAATTATCCTGTGTACTTTACTGCTGATTTTTACTCAGATAGTACTACTATAATCGTAAGGGCATATTTAAGGAATTAAATAATATTTAATATACTACTACTAATAATAAGTATTATTATAATATAATTATTTTGTTTTTTTAATTCCATTTAAAAGATTATTAACTTCTAGCATATAAAACAGATTGTACAAATAGTATGTGAAATGCATGAACCATGGACAGGGAACAGGGCAGGGAACATCTTAATTGTTCCTTAATTTTCACTTATTCAACATGGTTTTGCACAAGTGTAACTTTTTCACCAACTTTCAAGTCTGGATCTGATGCAGTGATATCAGCACACACTGAGACAGAGCAGGCTGCCATTGTATTTGCTCAGTCCCCTGGTGGTTGGGTGGGATCAAGGAACAGGAAAAAAAACAGAGAGAGCCGGCTGAGGACCAGTACACTGGAAGACTGGCAACTTGTGGCTGGAGGATGAAATACTTGTACAAAGAACCGCAGAATTCTCTGAGAGGAGTAATGCTGAACCTAGTGCTAGTAAGGGCTTTCCAGACAACCAGAACCCATTCCCTCAGTGGGTGCACTCATGATAGAGGTTATAAATATTATAAATATTAGTAGAATTTAAATAATAATATGCTTATTTTATTATTGATATATGATAAGTCAGGTGCATCAATTTTCACAGACATTTAAGGGATAACGTATAATAAAGGTGTTGTTTAGACTAATGGGGTTTCTTGTCAGGATAGAATGTTATGAGCAATAATCAGCAGGACACACAGAAGAAAAGAAAGACTGCCACAATTTGAGGTACCGTATATACTCGAGTATAAGCCGACTCGAGTATACGCCAATCCCCCAGTATGTCTGTCTATCACCACTGTGAAAGGCTTGTGTCACTCATGTCACTGATGGATCATTACCCCCATAGGATTGCACTGACTCTGGTCTGGGCCGATTCAATCCCCTTCGCGCGAATTTTTTCTGCCTTACGCTATTTGCGTAAGGCAGGAAAACCCGCGTTTTTTCGTTCGCACCTCATAGAGGTGCATATAAAAAGACGCAAGGTTTCAGTCCCGTAATAGACGGGAAAAAGCGCACTTCACGTTTTTTCGAGAGGGATTGAATCGGCCCCTATATCCAGCTTCTATAGATCTTCCCCTATATGTCTCTATTGTCCCCCTGTTTCCTGCATGTGCAGGGTTAATATAAGGCAATGTAAAGCTCCTGTGCCATGCTGTAACCTATGAGGCACACTATCATGCTTGTGCCAGCTCTGTGGACTCAGTGTGGTTTATGAGTGTCATGCTGCATGCCAGTTTCATCTCTATCATGACACCAAAAAAAATAATTTTTTTTTAGCCGAGGGGGCACTTTCAGCATAAAAAAATGTGCTGAAAAATTCGGCTTATACTCGAATATATACGGTATCTGCTTATTAGGATGGATATGATCTGTTTTATTACATGGAATCATTTGTCTGTGTTTGAATGAGCTTCAACAAGTAAAATTTATTTATTGTGGTTCAGCGTTCCTGTCAATAATCGTGCCAGTTTCCTACATGTATTATGCTCTTTATTGCTTATTTCTTGCTCTACTGTGCGGACTGTTACCGGGCACTTAACATATTCCTTACGTTAATATGACTAAATCAGATGTTCAAATATTTATAGTGGCAAAATTGGAGTTCTCACGTGACAGCTAATCACACATTTATCCATTATACAATGTGATAGATATTCTAAACAATACAATATTCTTCAGCATTTGTCCAAATTGTTTCTTATCTCATAAGTCAGAATAAAAACTGAAGTTTAGACTTAATGGATTCGATTTATTTTAGAATTCCTCTCATATCAATCTGTCGTGATGAACATCAGCAGCACAAGCTCCATTCTAGCGGCTCAGCCATACGAGAGGCCACGCTGTATCAGTGGTCATGCGGGGGTGGCCCAGAACCCCCTTCCCTGTATTACATGTGGTCATGGGCGGCTTGGGAACCCAAAATGGTCATGTAAATTGTTTTTTCAGCGGCCTCACATGGTTGTGACTATTATTGATGGGTGGGGCCAAAACAGAAGTGGGCAGGGTTAGCACATTATTATAATTATTCTGTCAGCGCATACCCTGACCTACATAGCATATGCAATGCACAGGACTCAACTAGACCCTGGCCTGACCTATATAATATACATTATACAATACAGAGGGAATGTATGTGTGTATGTTCTGGTTCCCTCAGTAAATATATGAACCTACCTCACCCCGTTCTCTTGTGCAGCTGACACATTGGGTCCTGAATCCCGGGTCAGTGCTCTTCCCCTGCACTATATAGTATGTGGAAGAAAAGCACACATAGATAAATGCACAGAACCCTGACAAAACACATGCATATGTCTTACATAAAGGGGGAAATAGGGAAACTGTGGGCATACAGGGGTAAAAATCAGAAGCACAGTGGGGGCATACAGAGGAGGGAAATAACAGGGCAGTGGGGGTATAAAGGGTAAAAAATAGGCAGGACTGTGGGGCATACAGAGGGGATAAACAGGGCTGTGGGGGCATAAAGGGGAGATAAACAGGGCTGTGGGGGCATAAAGGGGGGTGGAAATAAGCTGGGCTGTGGGGCATACAGAGGGGATAAACA
>JABWIB010009356.1:17322-28445 GCA_016617825.1 Platyplectrum ornatum | reverse complement strand
TAGCAACCACTCAGTTTCTAGCTATCATTTTCTAACACCTCTATTTTTTGTTTTGAATAAACATTCCTATGGTAGACATTATTAAATATGAACCAGATCACAAAAAGGGAGTTTTCCCAATCACATAAGATGACACGTCTCATTCCCAGTATGAATGCAGAGCTCTATACTGGGAGGATTTACTACAGCAAAGTGGGCGAGATGCGTATGATTTGTTCGCTAAGTGGGAGGGAGTATACTAATAGTTATATAATATATAATAATATAATTAATATAATAACATTGCAACCACATAAATATCCTCACTCNTCTCAAGATATATCCCAGCTCNTTCTCTAAGATCTTCACAGGTTNTACAACTCACTAAACAAATGCTCTGATTCCCGTTTACAGGACTTCTCCTGGGCTGCACCTGCTCTCTGGAATAACCTTGCTGGTCCATTAGGACTCTACTCTCCAAACTTTTAAGCGCACCCTTAAAACTTATTTATTTAGACACGCTTAGCAAGTTCCTCAACCTACTTAACATGTTCTACCCTACTTATACCTATACTATGTAACGTACTATACAAACGTCTGAGCTGTAGCCATTTTACATGAGACGTCATTAGGGGTCTTCTCTCAGAGGGGAGTTCATTCTCCTCACACAAAAACTGCACACTAAACCCAGCAATCAAGCGGAGATTTTGAGTAACATATCCAGTAGTTTAGCCGCTCAGTAACATGTAACTTGGAAGGTATTCTTTGGAAATTTCACTATATAGCAGCCAACATCGTCTGCTGCTATGTCCATTCCACTGCAACATGCACCATATAACTGCACTCAGACAGCCAGGAGTGGCTGTACATATTCTTCTGTGTCTCACTGGAAAAATGATGAAGGATTGTTCATGGAGGAAACAAGAACCGGGCCAATGGATTATGACTTATGATTCGATGAAGAGGTTTAACATGAGACGTCTGCTGTCCCAGAGCTATAGATGAGCTATTTATCATGGGAAGAAAGTCACTTTCTCCAGCAAAACAGGGAGATTTTATTGCCTGTAGTAAAGGTGATTTAGTGACACACCAGCAGTGACATGACCATGGAACACAGGTGGGGAGGACTCTATTGAGCGCTTACTTAAAGCTGGATTAAACTGATTATTGCTGTGTCCCTTTTCCTATGGAGAGATATCTCAGACTCATTAGATCCTATAAAAATATAGGGTCTGGGGGTTTGTGGGGAAAGAGCTATTCCATATCTTGAGAATTCATTTTCTGCTGGTATTCGTGGCACCGGCAGTAACTTACCGATGGCATTCGTGCCATATCCAGGCATGGCGTCCAGTCTTGGGTCGGAAGTCAGCCTGTCCGTTGTTGTGTATCTGGGAGCTGAAGCGGAGCAGACGGCGAAAGCCAGTGGTGGGGCTGGTGTTAGCGGCGGAGGAAGAGAGGCATTCCTCTTCATGGGCACACTGCAGCATAAACATGGGCCTGTCCTCCAGGTATGTGGTCTGCTCCACCAGAGGCGCATTTAAGACCAGATCGGGAGCAGCTGCATAAAGACAGGTTGTGAGACACACAGCGGGAGAGCCTCATCTCATATGTAAGAACAGCCAACAAGGATAAACTTAAGTAATACTGTCTTACCGTCCGTACAACTTAATCCGGCAGCGAATCTCCCTCCACCTCGGGGACAGTTGACGTTGGCTCCATCATGCTTACAGTGAGCCAGTGACATCTCTGTCCCGGAGCACTTCACTCCACTCATAATCACATCATCCGCCGTGACATCTCCCTGCCAATACCAGGTTTCCTGGGAAGAGGGGAAAGCTATGTTTATATATCACTCCATTCAGGTTGCAAACACCAGATAAGCTACATTTACTGGAACTAATGTGGAATTTCCTTGGGGACCAGATACAGAGCTCTCTGACCTTACTTAACCTAGGGACTGGATAAGTCTGGATAATATGTAAGAGATGAAACATGCTTATACTGTACTATTTAAATATCCCCCAAATAAATCTTCCCCCTCCCACCTTGTGTATACACCATCTTCATCAGACACACTTCTGGACCAGGAGGAACCAGATTCACAGTTTATGAAGTCAAGCTCTTATGTCTATGCAACTTCTGGCCATTTACGTGTATTGGGAACATGAGATGATGAAAGTAAACACAGCTGCAGTGATGTGAGTATTTGTCTTAATTCTCGATGGAGTGCATAGTTTTTGCTAGCCAGAGCACAGTGCCTTGTTTCACCCAGTACCACGTCTTAGCCATCTATAGGCATTAGGTACCCACCTGGAATGCATGGCTTGCAAAACCCAGTCCTAGTTGTCGACACACAATCATGGCCTCCAACGTGCCCCAGCCTTCACTACACACAGTCCCCCAGCGCAGGGTACCATTGCGTTCCATCAGCACCTCCACGCGCCCCTCGGTGGGGTGACGTCCTCCGCTCAGACGTACCTGTGTAAGATGAGGGACTTGTAGGTGACACATGACAAAACAAGTGGAAAAACACAACAACATTTTAGCAGCTGTTTACCAATAGAACCAAAACCAGCAGTCACCTTACCTCTTTTACATGTAACCATTTTCCCTTTTAAGCTGGTGGAAAGGTCTATATGGATAATATGTCTCTTTGGCTTCTACACTGTATGACCTGGACTCACCTGATTTTCAAAGCCCATGGCCGGCACGTTGCACCTCACAGCAGCGTCCTCTTCATGGTTNCAGCCCTGGGACTGAGTATTGAATTTGCAATCTATAAGTGACTTCTCAAAACCAGTGCACTGGATGTCACTCATATGAATGTGACCCATTCCTACAGAGAAAGACAGACACATTAAACCTCTGCTCTTATACTAATTCTTTATGCATACATTTATGTGAAGTTTTTTTTTAATAATATAATATAATATAATATGTATCACCTTGACCCAGCTGTGCTCCTTCTAGGGCCTCCTTGGCACTTCCAAATCCAAGTTCCCTGCAGACGACGCTGGCAGACACCAAATTCCAGCGATCGTCACAAACTGTCCCCCACTCGTTATTCTTCAGAACCTCAACCCGTCCTTCGCCAATTTTCGCTCCACCCCTCAGACGAACCATTGGTTGCTGTACAGGGAAGAAAACATGCAGTGATTGTGATTGGTTTAACGGCCATTGCACCTATGAATGAACATTTACTATAGCAACTTCAGATATCACAACCGTTCATTACACCGCAGCTGTGGTACATATGTGAGATAGTGTTAGTGTCAAGTACTCCNATTGATTTATCAGTGGTCAAATGTGTCATTTTTATCCTTTACAATACACAACGAGCACTCCACAGCTAATCTCCCCATCCTCACCTCTGGACGGAATGCTTTTCGGAAGCCTGTGGCCGGGCTGGGGGCAAAGGCTCGGCCCGGGGTACAGCTGACCACAGCAGGAGCTCCTTCAGGACAGGTCTCGTTAGTTTGAGAATTGACGGCGACTAAACTCCCCACTGCGCACCCAGAGAGATGAGCCTCATTCCCCGTGCAGTTAGCTGACAGATGCCAATAGCTGTGCTTCCTGCGAGTCGCAAACATCCTGATAAAGAAAGGAGACAATAGAAAGGTTGAAACATAGTCATATATATATATATATTTATATATATATATGACTTTGTGTCTTGGCACATGTGTGTGTGTATAGGTATGCCAATATATAATATATGTATATAATGACTGTAGGGATGGAGGCTGAGCAGCAGATGGCAGTCCAGTACACTTATTGTCCTCCATTGCTTATGTGTTTTGGTGTGTACAATTTGTATATACTATATATTGTATCCATTCTGTCGTGTCGTTTCGAGGCTGACTTACTTGTACACTTTCTGGTTGTATTTCCTCTCCCCGGGGAAGCCAAACATGCCGCATATTACTCGACTATTCTTCTGAGTCCATTGGTTGTTACACACCTGCTTCCACGTGCCGTCCACCTTTACTTCCACATATCCCTCTGTTACAGGCACACGCTTGCGGTAAGAGGACAGAATTGCGCGTATGCGCACATCTTCCACCTCAATGTTCATTTCCTGCCCGGACAGTAATATATTAGTACCTGATATTGCAATGCACTGAACATTAGACAGCAGCTACCATGTACATACAGGAAATACAGCAAATNATACCGTATGATCCAAAGTTCTGCTATGGACTTTCCGGTGCAGGACAGGATATAAAACATATGTCAGATACATTTGATCAGGGCCAGATTAACACTGGGGACTACAGCCTTAGGCCTCCGTTGTCAATAAGTATAGTGCTGCAGCTAATGAAATCAATGATTAAGTGGCCCACAGAAAACCACCATCACTGGCCACTCCAATGGGTCGTCCCATATTTTCATGTGGCCCTTAATACAGTCCTGCTCTTGTTGTGATGGGTCATTTATGTACATTGTACAGTAAGGACTGTAAAATGTGGAGGTAGGGTCCTGGCATCAGAATGAATGAACTAATGAATCTGGATTCGCACAGTATACAGATCACTCCCTTCATGCGCTGGGGAGTAATACAGTAAAGGCTGTGGCCCTGTCTGATCCCAGCCTTTACTGTATTTAAGTACGGTCTAAGTCAGTTCTGCTATACACACGCAGCCACCCAGTGTTCGAGCTACGTGACCAGAGTAGATTGGAGAGGGGGAGGACCAGTGCTGTCAGCCAGATGTGTGTATGTGTACACGGACCTTCTACATTTTCTGAATGCCTTGTTACTTATCATAAGATATCATTTAGAGAATATTCAGCAGTGTATAATTTGAATGACTATTGGTGATGGATGGGATAATCCAGCATAATTTAGGAAGCTTCTGAAATACTTTACTATANGTATAGAGTAAAAACCACTTTACAAACACAGATGTTTCCCAGTTTCTCTTCAGGTGCAGAGAAAGAGAAACTCCTTCATTTATAGCCCAGAGGGAAACATCCTCCATCCAGAGGAACGTTGCCAACCATACATAGAGGGAATCTCTTACAGCCAGCCTCAACATTATAACCTCATAAAGCAGAGATAGATTATTGCCCAATCAAGCACATACACAGTTACAACCACTGACTGCCAGACATAGACAGGGAACCTATAGAGAAGAAATCTCCTCCAACCAGTCATAAAGGTAAGATCTCCTCCAACCTTGTGCAACCAGGCAACGAAGGAACGCTGGATAACCATGTCTACCAACCAAGAGATGAGAACTAATGTCAACCAGGCACAAGGATAGAAACCTCCTCCATCATGAACAACAGAGAGGATGCACCATCAAAGCCCACAGGTAGAACATACTCATCCATCATCATCATCATCCATCCAGATACACAGTGTCCAGGTTCGTAGGGTTTGGCTGAAAAAGATTCCAGCTGATAGGGAACCTTTGTCAACTAGATGCACAGGGATTGGATCACTGAAACTACCATAGTTATGGCTCTATGAGGTTAGGGAGGACCAAGGCGGCTATCCACCCTGCACCCATCCAGGACGGAGCACAGCAATGTTTCTCCTCAGCCGCAGGTCTCTATTCTGCTGTCACATTAAGGAGCATGCACAGCGGTGACCCCATACATTTCTTAATCTGTGGATTTCCAAAATCTGTGTAGAAACCAGCATGTGAGAGGGCATTGCTGAGCACAGTACTTAGTGGTNACATACCACCTCTGTCATCACGCTGTGACCTTACACTTTTATATAAGTAACCAGAGAACAGGACTTGTGCCCCGTTCTCTGGGCACAAGTCATGTCAATCATTACAACATCACCTCTAATAACCAGTCTCAAAGGGAGCAGATGTAGTGTATTCACCAAACAAGCGTTTCTAAGGAGCTGGATCTGACTCACTCGACTTTAATCAAAATATGACAGACCACATCCTCTGTACATAGCTTCTACAGGTGTAAATATATTCACACACTCTGGCCGGCTAGATGTGGGCACACACTGGCTGGATTGTCTGCTATATATACATTGGCTAGACCTCTTTTAGCTGTGACCACAATCTCAGCAAACACAGCTTCTTCATGCAGAAGAGACACTGAACTTCTGACCCAGACGCTTCACATCCAGACCAACCACTCTGGGCACGCATACCAGATCCAAACACAGAACACAGTTTGGTCAAGGAGAGTAAATAGTGCTGAGGCAGCATTGGCATGGACACACCTAAAGCAAATCACTCACATCATGGTACAAGTGATTGGGGTTATTAAAATGCAGAATGACAGCACTATTCCGGGTGTAGCTTCAATGTAGGGANAGGTCTAAGAGACAGGTCAATGGGACCGTGTGCGAGTTTGTCCCAGGCAGTGAACANGTGTAACTTCTGTAACAAGTNCAATCTGACAGGCTAAGAAGTATGAAGACTGATAGGAGTATAAGGGCAGTGTGTATAAAGTCTGGGGTATGATAGGAGTATAAGGGCAGTGTGTGTACAGTATGGGGTATAATAGGATTATAAGGGCAGTGTGTGTACAGTCTGGGGTATGATAGGAGTATAAGGGCAGTGTGGGTATAGTGTGGGGTATGATAGGAGTATAAGGGCAGTGTGTGTACAGTCTGGGGTATGATAGGAGTATAAGGGCAGTGTGTATAAAGTATGGGGTATGATAGGAGTATAAGGGCAGTGTGTACAGTATGGGGTATAATAGGATTATAAGGGCAGTGTGGGTATAGTGTGGGGTATGATAGGAGTATAAGGGCAGTGTGGGTATAGTGTGGGGTATGATAGGAGTATAAGGACAGTGTGTATACAGTCTGGGGTATGATAGGAGTATAAGGGCAGTGTAATATTTATATGGGATAAATAAACTGGGTGTGTAATATACAGAGAGTTGGTGATTGATGGAAACGGTGACACAGTTCAGTGATTAATACTGCAGGAAGCTCAGTGCAGCCTTGTCATGTGAAGGGTGAAGAGTTATCCCTTCAGTCCAGCTGGACCTCCAGGGACTCTCCAGTCTGCAGATTGCTTAACATTGTGAAGCATTTATGCTGGGTACACACTTACACACACACTNTACATAATAGACTGGGCCAATCAGTCTACTATGGACCTATAGGACAGATAGTCTGAAAATAAGTGTGCGGGGCTGACTATGAACTACTTTGTCTGATAACCCTTTACATTTCATGTTTATACCTTTTATTTAAGAATATAGCATTTTACAAGCTGGCACGATGCACAAGCAGGCTGCTGGGCATATTCCATACCACCTCCTATATGTTCATTTTCCAGTCACCTATACAATTCCTAACCTCTAGCCTCTCCACCAAGGCATTGTTGGACTTGAAGCCAGGAATCCTGCGGTCGCTGCATTGTACCCCCACGTCCTCCGTATGCTTGCAGTCCGTCACCCCCCACCCGTTGGAGCTGCAGGCAGCAATGCTTCTCTCTCTCCCGGTGCAGTGCACATTGTCCAGCCAGATCCTTCCTGTTGGAGACAGAAACACGTCAGGTGGCAGTATAGGNGTCAACTTGCTAGTAGAGATCCATGTCCATAAAGAACGTCATCTGGTATTCATCATTACAGTGTATTAATAAAGTAACCCAGAAATGGAAATTCATGTATTTGTCTGGTCAGTTGAAGCATGACTGGGTCTAAGCATGACAGGGTCAAGCNTCTCAGACGTCATAGTTTGGTGATCGGGGGAAATAGTAAAAGGGGCCCATGTCATNTATTTATAATTCAGTACATTTTTATCGAATTAAAAAAAAATTACTAAATGACAGAACAAACAATAGCAAACACATATTCCACAGTACCGAACAGATTCATATCATGGACCAGAACCATCAAACTAGCCCGGACCCACAGAACAGAAATAACAATAAAAGCAGTACTCAGTACAGTTCCTCATCCTTTCTGTCTATCACTATACAGTCATGTCTTATTGATTGTGGTCATTGTAAATAATAAATAAATGCTAAAATCCCAACCAACCCCCCAAAAAATCCTAACCCTTAGAGTGCTACCATCAGGGAGGTACAGAAGCATACATGAAATATACCGAACAGCCACAGACAGCTTTGCGCCCGGTTTCTTGCATTATGCACACATTCATGGAACCCAATGGGAATGCTATTTCACCTTATACAGAATTACTAACAGTTACACTTCCAGCAGCTTATAACAGAGAAGCCATATTGTGTTAACAAGTGGTCGTATTAGATGATACTTTATGGNTGTGTTAACGGACTGTGTACTCATCTGCCATAGTTTTATGTTATATTATGAAAGGATTCAGGCACTGGAAATTGCTTTGACATGCAGGCCATGCTTACCTTCTCCCTTGCCATACTTGGAGCTGGGTGCCCATGACACTGCTTCCATGTATCCCAGCTCTCTGCAGACAATGTGNGCGGCATAAATGGAGAAGTCATCATCACAGACGGTGCCCCACTCCCCGTTATAATAGACCTCCACTCGCCCCTCGTTGTGCTTGCGCTTCTCGCCTGCCAGGCGGATGTGGATTTTCGGGGCTGGCTTTGGAGGCTCTGTGGGTAGGGGCTCCGGTGCTTGTGGCTCTTGATATTCGGGGTAATACAGCCAATGCTCATATTGCCCCAGGGCGGGTACAGATAAAGAGGCAAAGACGAGGAACACATGAGCTGCCAGCATATTTTATGAGATTGATGGACACCTGTAATGAAACAGATATGGAGAGAAGGAGTAAGTACANTGGTAATGGATCTTCTTACAACTTTCCATAAGTAGGAAAAAGTAAATTAGAAAAATCTGATTCAATGTAGATTTCAGGAAATGTGTCAAAAGGCTGCTCTAATGCTTAGAAGCGAGCAGGTAGCCCTGCCATTGGCCATGGGTATCTTCTGCATTGATACGCCATCTAGCTGTTACTGATGGAACTACAACTTTTCAGAGTTACAGCATACTCTCAGGATAAATCCAGCACCATTATGGTCGAGATGTTGCCGCCATACCTATAATTAATATGCATATGCAAAATGTTTCCTATTTGTTCCTTCATTTGATTTGATCTTCATTCATTTGATATTAAATGCCTCCTTTCACTGATGGATTTCTGGTACTGGAAGGAGGTCATTAGTTGTATTCCACGCTGCAGTGAGTGTGTTCTGTGTTACTGTACTAGACATAGTCTCATTGCAGTAGCACAGTCATTAAGTATAAGGGGAAATTCACATCCTCTTATAAAACAAACCCTTCCTGTAGCCCCATCAGCAAAAGCTGCCCCTTCCCTGTCTGTCTCTTCCAGACTCCTCTGCGTAGNTGGGAAGGAGGAAGGGGGGATAGGGGTTCCTGTGTCTGAATGCTTAGTTAGTGAAGTCATTCTTAGGATGACATCACTGGAACTAAGGGATACCCCAGCTCTCCGGTATATCTGCTGAGCTAGGAGAGCGCTGCATGTACTACCACCACACTATGGCCTCATTTTCCTTATTAGCTGCTATACATGTAACATTTTCCACATTGTTATAAATACTTTAAGGAGTTTTTTATGGTGATGGGGAAAGAGGACATATGTCTATAGAGGACATACTATTCTGCATCTGTTATTAAAATCCACTAAATGGCACTATGTAGCATATGTAACATCAGCAGGCTAAGTTAATCCAAATTACAAATACATTTTGATTTTCTCATTGATACATCCTTTACTTGACATGTTGGAAATACATACATAGTGCTCCATTTACTAAGCCCAAAACGTATAGATTTCATATGATAAAGTCCGTTTTAGGATTAGAAGACAGCGATTTATATACTGGGCATGTGCCGGGACCCAGAGCAACATCGTTGTCCGTAGCTCATCAAGGGACCTCACCGGACAGCGATAATATTAGTAAATTGAGCCCATATAGTGTTACTTCAGTCAATTAAAAATAATATCCCTTGATCGCTGGCACTGGAAAAGACAAGGACCTATATTTACTAAGCAGGGTGATTGCACATGGAAACCAATCAGATTCAAGCCCTCAGTTTCATTGTACATACTGGAGAATGTGAGCTTGAATCTGATTGATTGCTATGGGCAACATCCCCACTCTTCAATCTCCCTGCAATCTCACCGCTTAGTAAATATAGGCCAAGGAGTCCATCTGTCCAGCCCTGTGCAGAGTAGTAAGCATAGTTGCTCCCCCAGGGGTGGAATGTGACAGGCCTGGCCAGATAACAAGGAGACAGGGTCAAGTCTGGATGGAGCAATNTGGTGGGAGCACCAGCCTGAGGACATGGCAGTAAGGGCAGTTTTCAGCAGCCCCAAATTCCTTGCAGGGAGACCCAGATGAGGTCTCAGGTTGCTCTTGTGACAGCATACCATAGCATGAGTCAGATTGTGTGCCTAGAGTAAGACAACGCTGAGTAATGCGGCAGAATTTTCCATACNGGGGAGAGTACGTGCTGAATATAGGCACCTACTGTACATGATTTTATTGCCATTCGGAAATATTTACGGACCTATAAGGCNACCACTGCACAGGACACGCAACACTAAAATCTCTCATGCATGTCATTTATTATCTTGTAAAGCCAACNTGTCTCAGAAGAGACAGACACCAAGGCACTTTAACTTAATACAGTATGGATATGCAACCAATAACATATTTATAACTAGGCGGCCACATGCAAAGTTGCAGTTTAAAGTACACACAGAACCAGATATTGCCTGTGGGTACATATTTTATATTATATNTTATATTTACATAATACTAGGAATTGTGGAAACTATGAAACTTCCCATTTTGATGTGATCAGGTAGAGCTGAGCCGCATGATTTGGTTATCCCTGCATTGTAACCACTACCGCTTGTATAAATCTNCCTTTCTAACTAAAATGTGCAAAAAATCAAGGTAACCCAGAAGCCTGAATTAAGAGAAGATGCCTATAACATGAATCAGAGGATTATCTAGATATTTACACTATCCCTTGTATTATGGTGAGTTGATGTTGGCTAGCACAGCAGGGTCTATCCCTTTAAAAGAGCTTTTCCACGTAAAGATTAAATGTACAAAAACAGATTTTCTACCACTTTCCACACACTACATAATATACCCCTCATCCCAACACTCTCCCCATATTACATAATATACCCCTCATCCCAACACTCTCCCCATATTACATAATATACCCCTCAT
>JABWIB010009352.1:3750-15456 GCA_016617825.1 Platyplectrum ornatum | reverse complement strand
TATATATATTTATACTACAGTGGTAAATAAAGCTGTGTGACATAGATTACAAAATACAATATATTGGCCTATCCTAATGTATTATTATGGATGAACTAACATGAGCAAATAATTAGACAAATAGCTTTCAGCTCATTTCCGCTTGTCAAAAGTCTGGCAAAACTTTTTAATGTGCTCTGATACTTTCAGCAAAGAGGCCGGTTGCAAGCGGGCATTCTCTATCCGTCAGTTTACAGTATAGATGTTTACTTGATAGATGTCCAGTCTTTTCTTCTTCCGTCCACCTGAGTCACAAAACGAAAGCCTAGAAAGAGATTGATTTTGCCTATGAAGGATGTCAAGGGAAATTTCGAGCAAAACAAAACAAAAAATCCAAAGTCTCAAAACCTTGACTTCGAGAGAAGATTGTTTGTGCTGTAATAGTATATTTTATTAAATATTGCAGTGGGGTTAAGGGAATAAGCACAAGGTTTCTAAGCCTTTATGTGTTTATATCAAGTCTACTAACTCCNACTTTCTCTGCATAATATCTGACTAATTTAAGAAGAGGTTTGTTCATAAGAGAGGCTCATTTTTTATTTTTCTATACCTCTATAGTGTCCTTTTCCATTGGCTTCCCAGACATGNAAAGGACATTCATTAAATTTGCTATTTTCATGATCTGGATGAAACATACTTTAGAAAAACATATTTTAGTTCTTTCCATTTTTCTGCAAATGTCAAACTTCAAGCGAGTGTTGGCTGGAAAAGCTCCAGCAACCTTAATACATTCTCCCTTCTGACAGCTGCTCTGAGGTGCCTCTGGAAGAGTATGACAGGTATTGGAAAGGTCACAAGGAGTGATTCAGTAGGGTTTTCCCTCCCTGGTCATCCTGCATTATATTCCCAATAATGTACTGCTGATAGCACACAGAGGGATCATAAAGTTTTATATAAATGTTCTTCCTGGCCTTGTCTGCTATATTTTATGTTAAAGCTCTTCCCGAGACAAAAGTATATTCAGTTGTTGTGTGGAATGAACTGTCCTTGTAGGGCCTCGATGCCCAAAATAATAGGAACTTTAAAGTGGTTTATTCTTCCACCTTCTTTTTTGCACTTTTTCTTGAAGTGCTTTGCTCTGTTACTTGGTATAAAACTCCAGCATATATGAATAATTCGAGCACAGTTAAGCTGGAGGCCTGTCATTGCTAATGTAATGTCTTTTTTTTCCTTTGTAGCATAGATGGCATTCACGCTTTTTATTTTAGACAAGAATGTGGTCCAATCATTTTCTTGCGTCAACCACAACCTCTTTTCGGAACTCCAGAAATGTTGGGGGAAAAAAAAATAACTCGCTGTATTTGGCCTACACCCCTGATGGCTAACCTGTGACACTCCA
Source organism: Platyplectrum ornatum (assembly GCA_016617825.1). Taxonomy (NCBI): domain Eukaryota; kingdom Metazoa; phylum Chordata; class Amphibia; order Anura; family Limnodynastidae; genus Platyplectrum; species Platyplectrum ornatum. Next base: position 14,078 of record JABWIB010009352.1, on the reverse strand, counting down.
GATGTGGTTGAACTACAAGTCCCATCATGCTTTGCCAGCTCATGCTAAAGGCTCAGCATTCCAAACTCCTGGCAAAGCATGATGGGACTTGTAGTTTGACAGCATCTGGAGTGTCACAGGTTAGCCATCAGGGGCCTACACCATACACCTCCCATTATATTGTATAGCTACATCAAACTACAGCTATAGTTTCAATACTGCTTGTGTATATATGCTGCTCAGGGGCCGATTCAATTCCCCCTTCACGCGATGATTTCTGCCTTACGCCATTTGCGTAAGGCAGGAAAACTTGCGGTTTTTCATTCGTGGCTCATTGAGCCGCGTATAAAAAGACGCCAGTTTTCAGTCCCGTAATAGACAGGAAAAAGCGCACTTTGCGTTTTTTTTTCAGTCTTCGTGCGGGATTGAATTGGCCTCTTAGTGTTGGGCAGGGTCATCTGTTACATACCACTAGGATGAGCTCTGCTCTCATGATTCAGTAGCACAGAACTTAACGAGAGAAGACGTACACACACACACACATACCCACCCTAGTTTATCTTCAATATTGTGGTTATTTTGGCTGGGTACACACCTTTGCTGACACTCTTTAGATGCAACTTCTCAATCAACTTCATGATAGGTAGTCCCAACTACAGTGTTGATACACACGTACCAGNGTATACCATCCATCTACCCAAAAGAAGGAACAATTTTTGGACTGATAAGTGTCTTTCGTCTGATAACNTGATCAAATGTGTATCGCTTGGATCAAAATCAAAAGACCAGCTTGAGTATTGTATAGACGTATACCCAACTTCGTTCAAAGTCTTCACTCCTGAATATTGTTTCATGATTAGAGACCAGATCCAGACATCNGAGCATTATCTGTACACCGTAAGGTGTCATCGTCCACGCTCGTTTCTCCCCCCCCTCCTGTGCAGTCTTTGAACACCATACCTGTCTGTAAAACTATTTAAAGCCGCCCAAAATGGTCAGCCTATACCCGCACCGGTGTGGGGTTTAGGTATGCAAGTGTTTCGGAACATCTCTGCAAGGCTTTATAACATCTGCATGGTGAATGCACATAATGATGAGTACACCTGATTTGCACAAGCTTCATGGAATGTGGAACTTTGTATCTGGTCCTCTGTGCTTTTTACATGTTTGTGACCGTGGATCACTTTGAATAAAATGTTTATGCAGAAATGTCATTATTACCGTGTCAAATGACAAAGGTTGTGTTCCAAAAGAGACTAAAACATCCCATTTATCTAGCTGGCTTATTCTGTATATTTTCTCCTTTCCCCTTGTCTGCCATGCAGAAGATTATACTTGGCTGGAGCTGTTGTCCGTGTTCTGCTGCTGTGCAGCTATATAATATGGATTAATATCCGAGAGCTCAGCCGGCAGATGTAGGGGACCTACTGCTATGTGTTTTTACAAACAACATTAGAAAGTCTAAGTATAAACCCCCACCACCTTTCTGAGGCTTTTTTCCCTTTATTTCCATTTCCTCCTCGCATATTGGTTTTTAGNAGTTTGTCTGAGCAGACAGCAGAAATGTCACATTAAAAGTCATGACCATGGTGTGCATACTTAGAATTCAGCAAAGCAATACTTAATGGTTACACAAAGCCCAGCAGGCAGTGGTATACGCTTCAGAACCCTGCTTGTCAGTGTAAACAGTGAGCCTGTCTATTAGAATTTTTAGAGAAAATGAGCGAGGATTCAGACGTTTCTGCTAGCCACACGCTTCTNCTTGGCGCTTTTTATCTCTAACTTTCTGCACTGCCGCCGAAAGTAAATCTCATTTATGTCGAAACATAGAGGTGACGGCAGGGAAGAGCTGCATGGTCTGCTTTTTTCCAGACCGAAGTATATTTCTAGTGTTCTATGTGTTAGCCTCTACCANCTTAGATGGCTATAGGAGGCTATTCTTCTTATAGTAATGTCATTTTCAGCACACTTGACAGGATCCAGACCCTAGGTGCGAAAACCGAATGCAAGACTCAATCCAGGTATAGGCAGTGCAGCAAGAAGGAGTGCGTGTATGTACAATTAGCTGGCAGAAGGATGGAAATAATTTAGTAAGGGCTTCAGCTCATACATATTATCCAGGTCAACCCTGCACAACCCTGCTTTGTTATAAAGTAAGGGCAGTGTAGGGGGGTCTCCATTTGGATCCCTGTACGCACGGGGAGGGAACATGTGGGAATCCTGGTTACACAGTGTATATATTAACAAAGGCATCTTTTCACTGTGACTGACAGCTTGCTTAGAACACATGACAACATCTTTATAGACAAAGCGTGGACCCTGATATTTAGCATATTCAGAGATGCTCTCTGCAGCCTCCCGCCACTCTACAAATAAAAGGTGGGCTAGGTCTAATTCTCATCCANTCCAGCCCACCTGTAACCCCACATGACATGTTACATGCAATCCTTGTTGCCCGCTCAGGTAAAAAGATTTTTAAATTCGCTTAAAACTGAGCAGATCCATTCGCGAATCACCCAGTTATCAAGTTCTGTATCTGGTTTGTCCATTTCTTCTGCCGATGCCCATGTAAATATGTGAGTGTCAGGGGCACAGCCAAAGACTGGAAGAGCGTGTACGGGTACAAGATCCTTTCAACAGGAGATCTGTAACAAAATTGGACATACATGTGTATGCATAGATTCCAGGGGTTATAGGATTGTGTCTGGATTGTCTTATTGGACAAAGGTGTAACCAGCTTTAATGTGCCTCTACATCAGATTGTAGGTATCTATGTAATAAAACGGAGTACAATACAATTTTGGGGGATCATTCGATCAGACTAATTCTATGGTGTGGATACTGGACCCATAGAAGATCCAGTTATATTACTGTATTGCAACGGATGATTCAACCTTTACTGTACTCATCCAATAAGAGTGTGTATATCTGGCTTTAGACTTGAATACAAATGGCAAATGCTTTTGGGAAGTCTTAATAAATGGGCAAATCCAAAAATAACATGACATGTAACGCTAACGCGCACACACACACACACACGCACGCACGCACGCAACATAATTCATGGGGCACATTCAGAATATGATTCAGTTAACAGTCGTAAAATATATTAATGTTAGTGGTAAATGTGAAGCGTATTTGATATTTTTTGCATTTCTCAGACAATCAAGGACTATCCATTAAAATTATTCAATAAATCTCGTGTGTCCTCCACATGAATGACTGCTGTTACTCCATCTCTGTGCAATCCTCTGCCCCAGCTGAATGCAAACCTCTGCGCGCTTTTACATATGGAGGAGCAAAACGTGATCTCTGCTGGGTTTGCTCTGCATAGCACATGTTCAATTCCGTTCAGTGTTTCTCCTTTAATACGATTCAACCTTATATGTCCATAATTTTAAAGAAGGCACTTTGATAACTAATGTCAGAGAAGGCTGTGAAGGACAAAGGAAATGTTACATATGTGAGCACATCTCGCTNGTTGTTTATGGGGGTCACCTCAACCCCTGAATTATGTCTCTTTCTTTTTTTTTTTNATTCCGATATAGCTCATCTTTATTCTGCACATGCCGCTCCTGTTGAGCTCCCCAGTCCAAGGGCAGAGTTAGTGCCTTCTCGGCGAAGCAGCTTTGTCTTCCGATAAGGCCTTTAATGTGTGTTTCTGACTTATTATTGTTATATTTCACGGTGAGTTGACTGAGCCTTTGCAAGGACTGTCTGCAGAAAGCCATCTATTTGTCTGTTTCTNTGTCCTTCATTTTTCAGAGGTCACTGTCTAATTATTGCTCCTATGAGCTCAGCTGGTAAGACTGAAGTTCAAGAATATTTTATTTGTAAGCGGCGGCCTCCTGGTGCAGCGTCCCGGACTCGTCTCTAGGATAAATTATTCCGTTATCAGTGGAACGGATTGTAGTGGGCATCTGAGGTAAAGAGGGAAACGTTACATTCAATTCCGAACACAATTGGCTGCGGCTTGATGAAGTTAGTGGTGGAAGGGAGCCGTCCACCTGCACCTCCTTCACAGCGGGCGTATAATGAGCTTGAATGTCATTTGCCTTCTTTAATAGAGACTTTTTAGACTCTACACAGCATTACATGCTTGAATTATTGATTTAAATGATTTTTATTCCCCTCCTCTCTTTTGTAATCCAAGCTAATAATTGCCATATGGGCCTTGGCAGCCGAGATGAGGAGATGAAGCAGATGGTGCCAGTTGCTAGTTCTGTCATGTTCACACCTCACATTTTCGATACGAAAAAAAAAAAATGCTGATGTTGGCATACCTCCACTGAGGTTTTCTCTTGGAGTGGCATTAGCTAGCCCCTGAGTTAGAATTTGTATCTGCACTGTATATTTACCCAATACACTAACAGTATATTAAATATATATGAAAATACTATGTGTTGTGTTTCTGCCNCCATACCTCTTAGGTCTTATTCATTGAAAGTATTATTTTCTGCCTGAACGTGCGCGGTGTATGGGCNGAAGTTCCGCACATCATGGCATTGCCCTTGGTTCTTTACAAAAAAAAAGAGAAGGTTGGCACCAGCTGTTGGGGCAAGAACTGCAGTAGAGATGCGGCACGATATGATTGACTGTACACACTGAATGTATAACTATCTGCTGCATGGTAATTCAGATTCCTGAGTGACTTATTCACATTACTTTCTCTTACTATGTGTGTGTTTATCTGCCAGTCAATGCCGCTNTCTTTCTCTTTCTATCATGTGTACTGTTTCTTACCCGTTTTTTGTATCCCAAAAGTTTATTTTCCAGGCAACTTTGCAAAAAAACATGGACGTAAAATTTCTCTTTAATCATCTTTTGATGGTAGAAGATGATGAGTGATTTGGTGCCATGCTTTCTCGCTGCAGGCCTGAGATGATATCTTCTTATTGTTTTTATCGTCATCTTTTTAAATAAGTAATGCTCTCTTAAAGGCTTTCACTGGCAACTTTTCCTTGCCATCTGTGTACAAAATTGAATAGGGGGGGGGGGGGTGTAGTCTTCATAATATAGTAATGTGTGACTTTCTAATTATTTTCTTGTTCCATGAAAGCATTGAAGGAACATAACCGTATTTTATTCCTATTATGTCTAGTGCTCGCGTTGCACACTTCTGAATTACTTTCTTGTGTGCTTATTTTAAATAATAGTATGTATGTGGGTGACATAGTTGGTTATTAATGGCAATAGTGGAATCCGATTTAAGAAATTCATTTCGTCCTAAATGATCTTTAGAAGATTTAAGACGTAATTAAAAGTTCTCACTTCTCCGAGGCAGAGCTTTTTNAACTAACAAGAAGCCGGCTGTGGTGTTCATGGCCCAGTGTATTAACTGCTTAAAGTTGAAAATAAAGTGTACAGAGATGTTTGGTTATTGAACATCCACTAATTGATGTTCTTTGAAATCTCCGGGACTAAAGCAACTATAGTTTTTTGGGGGGTTTATTCTTTCTTGGATTTTTTCACCCTAAAGTTTCTGTAATGAGCCTTTTGTAAAAGGTTAATTAAACTGACACCAGCATAGAAAAAATAAAAAGCTCATTTCATTTTTCCAAGTCTCGTACAGCAAATGTCCCTCTTCATGTTGTGACAATACTTTCTTCACTTTAAACAAACCTTTCATCAAGCTTTGAACACAGTTGCATTTTTCTATCTGGGATTGTGCATATTTCACCAATCCTCATATGTGGGCCTCGCTGGTGATTGAGAGATTCCTAGATTATCACAGATAATGTGATCTGGATGGGCCATGTGGCTCTTATCTGCCGTCACTATCTATGTTTCCATGTTTCTATCTTTCAAAATTCCCGAGGGGGAATAATCGGTGTGTCGGCAAGTCCGATCAACGCACTGCCCTGGCCAGTGTTTCCCCATTTGTATAATTAGCAGCAAATACAGCAGTGATACTATAGGAAGGGGAACTCCGGCCAGGAGGGAGCGGTACACAGCTGGTCTCTCTGCCTCTCTGTCCTATCATCATTGAAAGGAGGCCTGTGCAGCCAGTCACTGCAGAGACAGACAGATCTTTCCCTCCTGTCAATGTCAGTAGCTTAGTAGCCCTCCGCAATATGGATTATGGGTGCAGTGTTTGGACTTGATATCGGGACCTTTTCCCAGGGGAGAATCGTCCTGATCATCGGTCACCTCTTGCTGGCAGCCAGAATTATTCTAGTGCGTGACCAGCTTAAGATGTGATTAGTGAAAAGAAACAAATATTTTCTCAGTATCAATATACCTTTCAGAGGGGATCTGTTTTATCCCTATTCCTATGGGCAGGTGCCCTAGAAACCTTTTACCCTTTTACATTAAAGAAAAGGTTGAATTGACAGTAATGCAACATATAAAGAAGGCATTGTGGTTATTCCATTTAATAATGGAGGTTTTGGGTTTGTTTTTTTTTGTATTTTTGACAATAAATTACCTGTCAGAATAAACTGGCTACAAAGGGAATATCACAGAATTGTATAGAAAACATGAATTTCAGTTGTATTGTGAGATAAACCTGTAACCAAGTAACTAAAGGTTTCTGCAAACTATGGCGTCATTAATGCTTTTAAGCTATAAAAGTGGGAACTGTGTTCAGAAAACCAGGGATTTTAGTTTTGATGAACAGGATTAGCTGTGTGCATGTTACAATGTCGTATCAGGATAAATGTAATAGCTGCTAAACACTCTCTTGCATAGGTGTAATCCAGTCCAGAAGTTCATATATTCATAAGTATATCACTTTTCATTGTCAGACCTCTTATAATAGCCTATTTATGTCTTTTAGTTATTCTTTGGCACTCCAGGTGTTTTGAAAACTACAAGTCCCCTGCATGCTTGGTATAGGTTTTATATGGCAATGCATGATGGGACTTGTAGTTTCACAGCACCGGACGTGCCGCTGAGTGCCTATGCCTGCTATAAGAGAACCTTTACCACCTACAGGCGTTAATGCAGTAAAATGTCTTTAAGCTTTGCAGGTAATTTTTTGTTATTATGGATTGAGCCAGTCACTGGACACACGTTGCTGTAGTTTCTTTCTGTAGGAACACTACTTATTTAATGAAATAGTTTACCTTCATGGGGATTCAGCCTCCCCTGCTATGGATATAAATTCTTATCTGTAAGCTTTATAAATCCTTTTGTGTCATCCTGTCCATTTCGTTTCTCGGTCTCTCTCTCTTCTGAACAGATTAGGAAGAGCAATGCNGCCTTTCTTTCACCTTGTAGATCTATATCTCAAATTGCATTTTTCCCCGCGTGCTCTTATATCTGCCGCTGCCTTTGAAATGAGTGATAACAGTAAGTTATACACGTAGGATTTTGTTGGGAGGTGGTATATCATNGCTGCATATCAACTGAAGATTTTTTTATGACCAGTTGGAATCTGATGTCATTTTACATTGTGTTTATTTAGTTGCCATGTACTCGGGACACATTACATGGACAGCAGTGGCCATTAGTAACTGACGACAACAGATTTTTTTCTCTAAGTTTAAGATAAAATGTCTGTACAGTTCTCTTTACTGGAAATGGTAAGAAGTAGCGATTCATGGGAAGTATTGAAGATCACAGNAGTCATCCCGTTCTACAATGGTCTTTAGTTTCTTGTTGCTCGTCTATAAGCAGAAATCTTTGCTGCCANAATATGCTGCATTTATATACTCGTCCACAAGGTGGCTCTTTACTCATATATGAATGGGAATCGTTATTCTGCAGATATCAGGACAGGCTTGAACCTGACCTATTAATATCTTTCCATAGGTATGCATTCTTTCCTCGTTTAAGAGAGAATTTAGTTTTCTCTCTCCTTATTAGACTCACACATTATGCATTTCATCTGTCCCCTTCTTTTTATATACTGCTTATATCTGTAGAGTTTCTAAAGAAACAAGCAAACTGATATGTATAAATTATAGACATAATAGCTATTAGCTTATAGTACGACTTAAAAAACGAATTCAGGGTTATGTAAGACAGCAATAGAACAGAGATTTTTATGTAATCAGTAATTAAGTCAGCACTGGAAAGTTAAGGTAGTGTTCTGGACACCTCGGTCATGATAGCCCCAGCTTTTTACATGCAGTCTGAACGGCAACCCTGGCTCTCTCTAGACGGGTCTTATCCATGGCTAAACATAAGGCCGGTTTCTGTGCTTGCTTATGACCCGGGAAACCCCTCGCTGGGGTTTGAAAACACAGACGATGCGCAGGCTTTGATCTGAATGTGGTATAAGTATCCTGATCTCCGGAAGGAGAATATAGTGCCCTTCCTTACTACTAAGTCCAGATCTTCGTGCAGGAGAGGGGTCCATAGACTGGAAACAATGCACTGCTTGTGGCATACTGGATATGCCCTTAAATATTATTTATTATGGGCTAGATAATGGAAAAGTGGAAATGTTACCTTTAGCAGCTAATCAGATTATCGCTAAGTATGTTAGAAGGAAAGTGAGAGAGAGAATCTGGTTGCTATGGGCAACATCTTCACACTTTTTCCATTCCCACAGTTTGGTAAGTCTAGGCCTATGTTAAAGGAGGAAGACATTTTAATTTAATATGATTTTGGACATAATTTGTTCTATTTAGAATATTAAAAAAATGGTGTAAAGACCACTATTACAGTGTATTGTGTCCTGGAACAGAAACAAATATTGCACATGCAAATTTTCTGACNGATAAATATATAAATAAAGATGTTTATTTTGTTGGCATACCTTGTTATAGCTGGCATCACCGTTGCCAAAGCTGAAATGACCTGGGAGCCAAAGCCAAAATGATACAAGATGAGATAAAGTTTAAGAGGCCACCCTAAAAAATGTAATGTGCGATACTGGTCGCAGGCAGCGCAGGTTTTTATTGTTTTTACAAGTGTTCCTGTAACCGTCTATTAGATGGTGGCAGAGTGGCTGAAATTGCAGGCCTTAACCAGGCTGCCACTGAGACATTTTGCTAAGCGTCCAAACAAGCTGCGGGATATTTGTTGTGTTTAGCTGTACCACAGGTCGGCTTTAAATGTGTCGTCGGGAATCCTATTTGCAGAATCCATGCTTCCAGATTCCTGCGGGCGCCCTGCAATGCCGTCTCACAGTGCCGATGGTTGCTATAGTGAACTCAGTAGGCTTTAAAGACAGGTTACATCCATTTTAAAATGTTGCCTTAAAATGAGAACACATCAAGGGACTGTATTAAATGACATTTGAAATTATATGACTAACACACTCTTACTTTTCCTCCTTTGTAGTTCTGAGAATGGCACCAGTGATTTATGATGCCATTTCTGACATTGGAAGGATCAGAAAGGTTTTGAGTTTAATGAGATTTTTCAGTAATTCCCTTGGGTTTCGCTCCTTCTATAACTGAAAAGAAGAAGAAAAAAAAATGATGTCCTCTTCAAAACTACAGTGTGCAGATGAAGGAACATGGCAGGTTTATGAAGTCGGGGATATAGATGCAATCTGACACCAGCGAGCATTTATTATGGAATTCTGTGTAATTCCTGGATCGCTATGAATTAGTTTTATGGAGTCACACGTGTTTACCTGCTTGGTGGCGGTTCATCATGCTCACTTTGCAGGTAACAGTCATTCCGTATTCTCCAGGCACGGGATTTGTTCATCACTTTAATTTCATCAGCAAATTTGGAAGTTCACCGAGCATGATCTCTTCTCAGAAGCTGATTGTTCGTCTCTGATTAAAATGTTTCTTTCACCCCTGCAGGCTGATAGAATGCCTTGCAGTTAGAGGGGTGAAGCCAGACGCCGCTTCCTTAGATTGTGATCTGGGCTCGTTACAATCTCTGCTTACAATCAGTTTTAATTAATTGGGCTCTCATTTAGCTGCAGGCCCGGGCACTTTTCTCTGATTAGACGCAGGAAAAAAAAAAAGAGCAGACAGTTGGGAGAAGAAGGGCGCAGCAAGTAATTATGTCACTTTCCTTTCTGTCTGGCATGTACGTTAAACACAATACTGGTGCATTTAGTCTACACTTCCATATTTAATGCAACCACAGGGATTTTATAGCTGAGTGTTAATGTTTTATTGTTNTTTATTTAATTCTTTCTTTTTGTTTTCTGTCTGCAATGAAGCAAATATATAATTGAGTTCTAATAGACAGTGTGTAGTATCCAGCATTGAACTGTAGTATGATACATGATAAGAAAACCCTCCGTTGTGATTGGTCACATTTTGCAGAACAAAATCTCTTGCACCCAAAACAAGTGGCAGTGTACTGACTGTATCTTTGGAAAACACACCAAGCTTCTGTATCACATACTAGAACGCTGAGATCATAAATGTTGTCATTATTAGAGGTTACTAGTGGTTGGTCAAATACTTAGATACCCCCCCATATGAATT
>JABWIB010009348.1:0-20119 GCA_016617825.1 Platyplectrum ornatum | reverse complement strand
ATGTGCGCTTAATGGGAGATGCAGTCTGTCTTTCTGGCTCCTTTAGCTAGTTATTTTATTTGTTTTTGATGTTATTTTCCTGCATCATAGCGGCACTCCTGAGGGGAATAGTATTGGCAGCCCAATTCTGTTTGTTTTTGTCAACTTAAATATAATAAATGACATGTTTGAGTAAAGTTCGTTGAACCGTTTCCTTTACAGCACTGACATTACATTTTATAGTTTTTATTATTTTATATTATTTTTCATTAACATAAATAACTTAAAAACATAAAATGAAGATGTTGTAGGACTGGTGTCATTTCCCTAGCATTATCAAATATAAATGAAATAAGCCACTGAATAATATTATACAGTCCCACAGAACTCATAGCTGGAAACAATTACAATGTAAATCATTTTAGTCTTTTACTGTCATTAAAAAGTCAGCATTGTCCAATGTAAAAGCTGTTACACCAGTTGACACATCAAAGATGCACGCACTGCACACACCAAAGTACAGGGAACACTTCCTGCAACTATTGCTAAATATCAGCAAAGTATAGGAAATAGACCAGTTGCACCATCCCCAGGCACCCGCAAGCAAAAGGCCGCAGATGGCCAGTAATCGCAATGCGCAGCGCTAGCCGCAACACCAGCCACACCCCGAAATCTCATTATAATATGCTGGCACGCCCATTAATCGCTGTTCAAAAAACTAAGGCGCTGAGGCATGCAGTTGCTAATGTACGCCTGATTAGCGCGCGATTCAGAGTTCAGCGGGCATGCGCAGTGTGAAAAAACACTAAAAAAGGCACGCACAGCGCTCACATTCAGCCGCAATGTGCAACTCAGGATCAGCTCCATACTGTACATACCATAACCATGACTTGGCAGCATAACACAAATCATACAAAACTGAGTTTCCATACAACCTTACTCCCGAAAATGGGGCATAACATAATTCATACACACAGGTTTAGTCCTGATAGGTGGAGTTAAGCATCTAAATTTTAAAATATTGACTGAGCTGAGGTCCTTATAGGTCCATACGTTTGAATCTTATTAATCTCATTAAGGATCAGACTCATATACAGCAAAGTAATGTTCTTTACCTGCACACCAATTCATACTTCCTAACATCTTTAAACTTTTGCAAGTTTCTTTTAGGTAGGTTCTTGGTGTTGAGAGGCTGTCCTTACAAGTGAAATTGATTACAATGAAACAGATCCAGGTCTACGACCTGTGCAGGCATGCGAGTAGGACCGGCCCAGCATGTGCAACTTCTAGAGCATGAAACTTTGCTTCATATGCTGGGCTAACATCTGAAGCACTCATGAGGACTGCCAGGAAATTTGCCCGACTCTGCGTGCTGGACTTGGGATGCAGGATTGGTCCAATTGTAATGCTGACGTTTGGGAGTTATGGTATAGCAGAGTATTAAAATGATGAAAAGATTCTTAGAAACACAATAAATTTCCACTTACTGAGAGTAAGTACCTTTTTGTTCATTAAACAGGCTCTTCTTTCCACTATGACCTTGTGCCTAATGTCTTGTCTGCAGAGATCGGAAATGGGAGAAGGTGTTTACAAGAGGTGACAAGCACATTTTATTTAAAATTATATACATAGGATAAAGCTTTAGGCACTTGTCATGTTGACTCCAAGTATTCTACTGATTTAAGGCACTATTGCAGATGTGACTACCTGAATTAGCTTTATTTAAAAATTGTTTTTGTTCCTTGTCATGTATAATAAAAGACAGGTTCTGGTTAAGGAGGTAAAAAATTAAGATGTTCCCTTAAAAGAGCAGTGGATTTCAGGCTAATGCATTTGTCAAGAGAGTAATGCATTCATATTAAATTTAAATTGAATGACATGCTTTGTGATCTTTGTGTAGTATCAAAAAAAGATGAAATTGTTGTATTGGAACAGATCATTTATGGAATTCCATTTCAGTGCAATTTAATATTTCAGATGTATTACTATTAAGCTGGGTAAGTCACCTGTGACTTGATCATTGTTGAGACGTATTGCTTGCAATATTTTAAGCAAAATGAAGGCTTAGATTATGAATGTGACAGTCACTTTTTAAATTGTCCACAATTGTCAGTTAGGATATTTACAAATGTAATGAACATTGCAGTCTATTCTAAATGATTGTGTTGGAAGTTGTGTAAGGTAATTAGATAATAAACTAGTCTAGTTTGACTGAAGGGATTATATCTTTTTATAGGCAATATATTTGTATGGAAGGCATCACATACATGTTACTTATATTTAGGTATATGACATTTATTTTTAAGTTGCTGAGTTGTCCCTGTATTAAAGTGTTTCTAATGATAGGCTTGTTTGTTAATAGTTGGACCACAGACTGACACTAAAAATCGGAAGAACTGGAACACATTGGTATATATGTGACATCATGAGTGACATCACCTAGGGGATGCAATGCAACAGAGCTGCAGTTAGACTAATGCATGAAAAAGTCTTTCCCTGTGCATTGTCCATCGGATGTACAGCTTATTACAGCTATTCAAAGAAAGGACCCTGGGTGGTCCAGGCTATGTTAAAAACTGTTTTTATGGAAGCTTACTGTTTGCATGAATTTAAATGCAATTGGTGCTCTTGCTACGGGTGTTAAATTAGGTTTCGAAGGAACCGATCAGAGAAGGTAATGGTTATGGTTAGACTAAGAGGTGGAGAAGGTTATGGTATTGGAAGGTGTCAAAGTTGCAAAAAATGATGACACACTGCTTTCGTCTCATGATTGTATAAAATCAGCATCAAAAATTTACTGGGCAAGTTATATTATAAAAAGGTTTATTTTGACATGTAAAATGAACATTAAAAGCTGAATTAAAAATCTAATAGTCAAATTTATAAAAAGACCACGCCCTTTCCCTTACTATGGGACACAGCCCACAGGGTTATGTCTGATGGTAAAATAACCCCGATTAGGTGGGTTTCAAACTATTTTATAATGCCAGTGACAGTTTATGAAATCCTCCCATTATTACCTCTCATCTAACTTTGAGATTGAGAAAAACAAGTCTATATTTGGTAGTCCATTCGATCTTGAATCTATTCCAATCATATTGTGCAATCCTTCTATGCAACTGACCACATTGTTTAACATTTTTATGTAACAGTAATTTTCCACTGGTTAACTCAACCTGGTATATTTTGGTATTCAGATTATTCAGAATATAGAACTGAATATATTTTAAATCCATCTTTCACAAAGGGAAGGGTTAGGGTGAGGATTAGTATAAGGGTTGGGTAGGTGGAAAAGCTCACCAGTTTGAAGTTTCCTCGATCGACACATTGGTCTAACTTGACTAAACTGTGCAACTGGAAAAGTGGGGATGTTATCTTTAGCATCCAATCAGATTCAAGCTCTTAATTAGATTTTACATACTGAAGAAAGTAAGCTTGAATCTGATTGGTTGCTATAGGCAACATCCCCACTTTTCCCCAATCCCGCAGTTACTTAGGTCATGGAGTACATTGAGGCAGATTCTTTCTGGATTCCACTGTTTTCATTAAATGGATGTCAGGAACAGCCCTTTCCTAATAGGCCTATCAAAACGGCCTTAATAAAATACATTTGGTCTTTAATGGGAAGCACATTTTATGATGTTGCCTGTATTTTTTGTGAACTGAGAATTTTCTACATGAACATAAAATCACGTGTTAGAGACAAGTTTTAAAGAAATCTAAATTATTCTAAACTTTTTAATTCTGCTGTATTCCATATACTGAAATATATATTTTAGAAACTAACTTGATTTTGTATGAGTTACAGTAATACACTGGAAAGTAAAAGAACTCTTTCATGTTTCACTTTGATGTGGGTATCTGTCTTGTGTTCTTTGAATTCTCCATTGTAATAGTTAACATTATTATGGGAACAGGAAAGGAAAGTTTGAGATTAAGCAAATAACTTAACAAGAGAGTTATCTAATTTAGATGCAGAATCAAATCATGCAGATCAAAATGCCACATAATATACATTTCATTACATTTGGAATAAAAAAAAATTATGATGTCTTCATGTCTCAAAGTAGAACTGCTTATAAGTCAAAGTATTATTAACATTTTAAAATTGTAGATTATTTGAAGGTTTTTTCAGGGGCAAAGTTTAAAGCAAGGAGACCTTTCTGCCAAATAAAATGTTAAATTATAATTTTCATTTAAATTTCAAAATGTAAGTATATATATTTAGAAGAAGTTTACATTTTTATTGCTAAAAAATTGAATCATACAGAAATCTTCAGTTAACACTGAAGGTTAGTACAGTACTTTTGCTTTAATAATTACCCGAGTTTTTTTTTTTTTTACAAAAGATTGCAGTGCCGTGACATAATACATTCCCTTTGATCTTTTCCATTATACACTGTATTTTGTATGTGAATAAATTAAGTTTTTAAATACATTTGGATTGACTGATGATGTTGAATGTATTATCTTCATTTAAATAAATGAATATTAAAGTCTAATATTCGAAATTAATATTAAAGTCTAATAGTCGAAAATGCCTATACATATTTATTCTGCTTTTACAACATAATTTATATAGTAATACATCACCAATGGCAACTGTTTATTGCATCAAGGGGACAACTACAGATTGTAAAAGATTGGAATAGAATACCGTCCATCTTTGGGGGACAGCCCTGCTTTTGCGGGACTGTCCCGCTGTCCCACCCACCTCTCAGTATATCCTGCTAAGGGGACATACTGCTAGTAAATAATTTTTAAAACTATATTTGGCGCGATCGCAGCTGACAAAGAGCGGGGATTAGCGGAATCAAGGCAGGGTTTGAGCAGACCTGGAGTGGAGTTTGGGCGAACCAGGGGCAGGGTCTGAACTAAACAACTGCACAGTGTAAAATATTCTATTATAATTCTATTCTATAACAGAGTGTAAACTGTAAACTAGTAAATGAGGATTATCCACCTGCTTACCAACTATGCTCCAACAAAGGGTTGGTCTGCGGAATAACTTGGTCTCGGGTATGGACCTTGACTTCAACTTTGCTGACGTTTCCATCCTCACTTGGGAATGTTTTGGTTATGAGACCTAAAGGCCACTTGTTTCTATTTGATTGGCAGTCTTTCATAATCAAAACATCACCAGCTCTGAGATTACTGTAGATCCGGTGGTTTGCATTACAACCTTCCTTGTTNAGCAGCGTGGCAGGAGTAATGACCACTGGACCTTGGGGATCACTTGAGAGTTGAATCAAGTGTCTTGCATTAATGATGACTGAGACCTCTGCCATGAATGTAGGTAAGCACACACTGGTGATCCCTGTGGTACCCACTTGTAGTAAGATCGAGTCTAGGATTTCTATACCTATCATTTTCTCCCAGGTTCTACCCATGAGAGATGAGTACACAGGTTGCAGGTCCAAGTGCAACCTCACTCATCCAGGCATCTTTCAACACTGATATTATCTAGGTTTAAAGGAATTTGGACTTCTTTGGCACCAACAAAGTTTGAGCGAATATGTTTAACAATCCTCTGATTGCAATGAAGCACCTAGAAGCATTTATAAAGCTTGACGTTTCCATGGACTGAATTATCTCTATGTGAACAGCCCCAGACCAACAGGATCTGTCGCAAGCCTGTCAGATGAAAGGTTAGCCATCCTCTGTATTTGGAAAATACCTTGTACTTTGCGGCAGGTGACACATTTAAAAACAAATTTACTCACGCATCTCCAACTATCCACATTCCGGCAGCTCGTAAAAGGGCCTTCACAGTCAGCCTTGATTTTTTACTTGATCATGGTAATGTTGCACAAGCAAAGATGCAATGTGATAATGACTGGGAATTACTACTTTCTCTGTAAAGTCTACTCTGGCTTCTGTAAGGTGACCCCTAATTATTAACAGGCCATTTCCATTGATGAATTGATCAAGTTTCTTTAGAACACTGTCACTATAGACAGGTGATACCAAACAAGTGATTTCCAAGTTGAAAACCTACTAAACTGGTGAGATTGATGGCTATCTGAAGTGTATGGATTTCTTGGTCTGCTGAATTGTGGTCAGTAGGTACAAAATGCCATTGTTTTGGTAGGTTGACCTCCTGATTCTCAGCATCCTGTTATTGTTATAGAAATGCCTGGTTTCATTGTAAATATAACCTAAGACAACTTTGCTGTCCGTTTAAATTCAGTGTCTTTGATCTCTTTGATCTTTGATTGTAGATGGCACTGGTGAATATGGACGTGCAACATGAAGATTAGATAAATTCCTTAGAGAGTTCTTTCACTCTACCCAGAGGTCTCTCACCTGTAGCAGATGTTGTTCTCCCGTAGAAATCTTTGCAGTCCTCTATAGACTTTTCCCTGAATGCTCTGAATTTTAGTAGAGCATGTGTCTTCCTGTCCTTGACTTTTCCTCTAAGCAAGTGAAACTTGGAGACCTGTTGGGATAATCTGTAGGATAAATGTTAGTTTTATGAACTGACACTGGTTCTTTATGATCTTTGAGACCAGAAGGACACATGACAGCATAAAATTAAAGCTGGGGTCACTAGATGGCACCTAAAGCAATAATTACATTATGTTCTATAGAATAGATATTAACATGCTGTATATTTCTTAACTCTATGTCTGGGGCAGCACAACTATACTAAGTGTAACTGTTCCAAGTCCTTTAATACTGTGGAATATACACCAAAAGCATATCACATAGGTCTAAGTGCAACCTGAAGTGGTTATAAGCACGTCTGCTTTAGTCTATGCTCAGGCCAGAATTAGACATTACTACTACAGGTTTCAACTTAACAGATTACACTGATAAGATGTATTATTTTAGTATGGGCATTGTTTAAACATTTCCGTTATGCATAATTTTTTTTAAATTGCAGTACAGTGATGTAGTTTAGGTTGATATGCCTATTAATTGATCAAATATGTATTATAGTTTATTGGAGATTGTAATGTATAAAATACTGTATATTCTGTCACATAGTTCCTTACATTTACCGATAAAAAGTTAAGTGATAATTATGCGAAGACAAATTATTGGCAAAAATCAATCAATGTACCTTAATGTATTTTTATACATGTGATATAGATGATAATAAAAAAAGGCAACTATTCTTTAAATAAGTTTGTGTACTTGTTAAAGTACTTGATATAAGTTTTAAGTTACACAAGTAATTATAACAGCTGGATTTGAAAGTATTTTTTTCCTAATGTTTTCTAGTAGCTCTTTTGTGATTAAAGAGGAATTTACAAAGCCATTAATTCTTTTATGAGAAATGTTTGCCAATGTAACAGATGGTCTCCACAACTCAGCCACCTTGACCTTATGGTTGCACATGCCGTCAGTCAGATTGGCTGTTTTATCTCTGAAAAAAAACAAGCATATCCAGAAACCTGTTCACAAAGCTGTATGTCTCATAAGGCACTTATTATATACTTGATGTAAATGATATTCAGAGTTGTTGTGTCCAGAAAAATAGACTGCAGAACTGTTAAATGTACCTTAAGTATATATCAGCATGATCATTTCCGTTTTTCTGTGATGTGGCTTTTGTTCCAATGCCCTGCATAATAATTATATTCACCTTTAATACAATACAATGGACTTTTCAAAGGGTATTTCTTTAGCTTTTATGATTTGTTTCAGGTGCAATTCAAAGTTTGCAATCATTTTAGCAGTTGCACTTGATATGCTGTCTTATATATATGAACATAAAGATACAAATGTGACTAAAATGTCATATGACTAAAATAATGAGATAAAAGAAAGGCTTGGCAAATTTAATAAGAATTTATAAAGTTTCTTGATTTTTATCCTGACAAATAGTATAATGCTGTGACTTTTTTATTATAAAAATATCCAGAAAATGTAAAATAAACTGATGAAAAATTGCCCTTGTTAATTACCCAAGTTTTTCCTTACCGGGGTGCATAAACTGGTACTCATTTCCTATTTAGTCCTGTCTGACCATGACTGACTTCCAATTGACTGTACAGGTTCCCCATTGCCTAGCAGCAGTAAGAAGCATGTAAAGCATAACATCTGTCATCCAGGACTTAGAAATTCATCTAGCTCATTAAAGGATGGGTTTTGGATAGCTATGGTCATATAAGGGAAGCCTGGAACCACTTTATTGTACCCTTTTACTTGCTTTAATAATCAGGTATGGGGGGGTGCAGGAAGTTGTTGTTTTGGATCTCAGATTTCTTTGAAAAACTCCAGGCAGGCTGCCATGTGTTTTTCACTAAGAAGTGGCTTACATATGGCAACGCTATATAGATTGATGCAGATATGGTTGTCCTTCTGGAATGTTTTTCTCTCGAAAGAGGAATGCTCAGGTTTTGGTCATTTCCCTGACTAGGGTCCTTCTCCCTCGATCACTCAGATTAGACTCCCGGCCAGCGCTAGGGAGAGTTCTTGTGGTTCCAAACATCTTCTATTTATGGATGATGGAGGCCACTGTGTTCATTGGGAACTTTAAAGCAACAGATATTTGTCTGTACCCTTCCCCAGATCTGTGCCTCTAGACCCACGGTTCTCAAACTGTGGGTCGGGACCCCAAAGTGGTCTTCCTCAGAGAGACCATCGCCCAGCTGCAGGCCCAGCACTATGGGACTGGAAAGCCCCTGTGATACATGCCTGCGGCTGCCCAGACTGCTACACTGAACCAGTTTCCTCATTCATTTGTCACATAGGATTGCCAGTTGTCATGATGCATAAATAATGCAATGTCCAAAGGGTTAAAGGGGAACTTTCAGACCCTTTTAAACATGTACTTATCGCTGTTTAAAATGATAATCTTATGTCTTGGTGAAAAATATCACCAGTGTGTGATTTATAAATATATACGGGTATTGTTCCGCGGTAACTTGCTGGGGTCGTGTAGAGAAAAATTTTGTCAGATGGGGTCCCAGTCAAAATAGTTTGAGAACCCCTGCTCTAGACAATCCTGTCTCAAAGGTTTACAGACAATACCTTCGATGTTGCTTGGTTTGTGCTCTAGCATGCACTGTCAAGTGTGGTACCTTATATAGGCAGGTGTGTGCCTTTACAAGTCATCTACAGTCAACTAAGTTTACCACAGGTAGACTCAAATTAAGCTGTTGGAATATCTCAAGGATGATCAGTGGAAACAGAATGTACCTGAGATCCATTCTGAGCTTCATGATAAAGGCTGTGAATATTTATGTACATGTGATTCTTTAATTTATTGATTTTAATAAATTTGCAAACATCTCCAAAAAAAATTTCTCAATAGAGGAAATTTACTAAGGGCGTTATCTGATCATAGGGGCTGCCACTGCAAAAGATCCTGGGATTCAGAGGATGGTGATCGCAATGATCGGTAGCCCCCTGAGCACTGATCACCAGCTCTATGTGAATTCAGTGAACACACCCATTCAAGCGGGCACAGCCAGCTCACCAATTGTTTGAACAACTGAAGTGCGCATATTAGCATATTAGGTTTGCATATTGTTTCATATACCACCATATTATCTTGGAAAAGATGTAGATTGTGCAAAGGGACTCCTATTAACATCCTTACATTAAGTCTAAAGCTTACAAAGTTGTTGGTTGTATTACATCTCTGAATATCCTAACATTGCAAATTTACAATGCTGTTGCATCAGAAATGCCGCAGTATATTAGTATATTATCTACAAGCACTCCCAAATCCTACTCCATTAAAAACTCCCCTATATAAACTGTGGCCCTAGCACTTAAAACTTTTGACCAATTAGAAAATGTTCCATTTATCACCACTCTCTGCTCCTTATTCTCCAACCGATTCTCACATACAAATGTTATTTGCTAGACCCAGTCCCTCTATAATTTGTGAAACAATCCCTTGTGTGGTACTGTATCAAAGGCTTTTACAAAAAAAAAAAAAGTACACCACATCTACCACATAACTATAGCTAACTCACTACCTCATAGAAGCTAATTATATTAGTTTGACATGACACATCCTTCGTAAATCCATGCTGATTTCCGGTAATTATCTGTCATTACCATGTAACATCCCAAGTTTAAAGTCAAACTATAATACATGTAAATATGTGTTGTTTAGGAACTCATTAGTTTTTCTTGAACCCTCACATTTCTTGTTTTTTGTTTTTTTCTTGCAGCACAACAGCTGTTTGTGGTAGGGCTAGACAGCCAAAATGAGAGAAACTACCCTTCTCATAAAAATATGTACTCCTTGGGCTGGAAACACAAGCAGATGGAAGGTCCTATAAGACTGATTTTTGAGGACAAATAAAAAAAAAAACTGGGCTGGTCTTCCAGAAATATGATCAACTAAGAAGTGAAATGTGCTTTCAGGAAAGATGTATAAGCATCCCAATGTGGCTTTGGTGAGACTGTTATCTAGGAGTATTTATAGTAAAGAGAATATAATTAAGCCAAGGTTAGATTCATATTAGTATCAGTTGGTTTAAACGTCCAGTCCAGAAAAGCCAAAGGTAATGGGAACATGGTCATACTAAGTCTGTGAAGGTACAAGCCTGCAAGGGGAACTATTGAGGACTAATAGATTCATGTACAAACAGGAAGACCAGGTAGAGGTAAAAGAAGTATAAGTAGTCCTATGCAATGTGTTCCCAAACACTTAAGTTGTCATATAGTTGTATAAGAAAAACCCTGAAGGCTTTGGATGTCTCACACAGTCTTTTGCTATGATTACACTACTCTGAGAGAATATTACTCGGTATATAGAAAGACAAGTGTATTATATTTGTCATAAACTTCAGAACTTAATATAGAAATTTAAAATGTAAAAAACAACTTGTAAAAGCCTAATAAAATTCTTAATATCTTAGACTTAATGAAACAAATTCAGTTTACTATATTGGTATAATCTTTACAGAATAATATATATACAACTAAGTATATTTTTGAAACTGTTTTTCTTTCCTATTCTTTAATGTAATCTCTTATAGCACTAGTTAATGATTTTTTTATGAATCACTGTTTAATTGAGCACTGAGTTACTTGGAAACAGTCAGTGCAATGAAAACTCTGCCTTTGTAACAGATTGACCTTCAACCAGCACCTACAGACAAAAGAGCTTATTTTCATATGATTTGCATGTGATCATTTTCTTTTGAATTGAAAATAATTGC
Organism: Platyplectrum ornatum; assembly: GCA_016617825.1. Taxonomy (NCBI): domain Eukaryota; kingdom Metazoa; phylum Chordata; class Amphibia; order Anura; family Limnodynastidae; genus Platyplectrum; species Platyplectrum ornatum. The sequence goes on along the minus strand of JABWIB010009348.1, from coordinate 9,008 downwards.
AGCACTGCATGTGTGCTGCAGTTGTCATGATGAGTCTGCCTTTCTCAGATTAAGAACTCAGACAAGAGGGTGAGTAATGACTGAATTTTATACCCCTAATTATCGATTCAGTTTTTAGATTTCAAAGAACAAATTACGATAGAATACATCTGTCTGTGCATGCTACTCTGCGTTTATTAATAAAAAATATTAACAAAACACTAAGTCATAATTTGATATTATCAATTCCATTGTATATATATATATATATATATATATATATATATATATATATATAAAATGTTTTTCAATTAAAATATTAAAATATTTAAATTTATTGCACCATATACGAGTGTGCTACCAGACTGCTATTTCAATCATGACACTGTGATCGATGCAAATACGTATTCCAGATCAAGGCATGTCATTTTTGGATCTGCTGGTTTTGGATTGTAAAAAATCACATGATTTTTAGACTACTTCTGATTGGACTGTTCCAAATCACCATTCTCACAATGTGTGGAGGGGGAAGGGGAGTTATAAGGCACTTCCTGATTGCTGGAGTGAATTTACAGTTTGGAGAGTGTAGAAAGGTCTCTGACTGTGACTGTCATTGATTAGGTGTCCTGCAAACCTCAATCAGAGACATGGTCATGGTCGATTCAATGGGGGGATGAGCTAATATTGTGCAATGATAATACCACCAACAGTGATAAGGCTGATGAGGGTCCTTGATGATAATGTTCAGCATTTTCCTTATGTCCAGCGCTGCAGCCAAGTTAGACTAAATTAATTAGCCCAAATAAACCAAGCAGTTCAGCCACACCAGTATCTGTGGTCTGTCTTTGTCTGATTAGATAGGTGGGGGGTAGGGTCTCTGCAACCCTGCCTAACATGTGGAGACAGCAGATTCAAAACTGTTGATTGATTATGGTGGATGGTCTATGCAGGCCTTAAGATCCATACCATATATTTCATTCATAATCTTTCATTTATAAAACAAACTTTTATTTAAAAAAATCCAGCAGCATTTTGGAAGCATTGTTATTACACTGTTATTAGACTTGTGCTAGGAAACATCATCTCTCACCTGTTATACTGATTCTAATCAAATTTTACTCCCCTGCAATTCAACATGGTTTTGCCCACTCTTGATTAAAGCTGATTGAAACAATTTATTGCATCGTGTATGGCCATTTTTAGTCTTACACCCAATTTACACCATGTCAGGACATGCTGCAAGTTTATAACTACAGTAATTACCAGGGCTAATCCCCTAAAAAGTGGGATATTTAAATGAGGGAACAGGCGGGGAACTTGTGTGCACGTCAGTCTGTTCATTAGCTGATCGGAATTACACAGCACATTCGCCTTGTTTGCTTGTCTGAAGATATTTTTTTACATGGTATAATCAGTTATTATTGCTTATTTGCAATAAGAGATATTGGATGCATTGCCTTTTTTGTTTGTTACTTTTTAAAAATGTTAGGTTGATATATATTGTTTCACTTTTAATAAAGCTCCCAAGTGTAAGTGCTTGCCAAGTAAATGTATTAAAAAACACTGGAATATAAGGCATCGACTATTTGGGAGTTTATTAAAGAGTTTGTGTGTGTGTCTGTCAGACTCATAGAGCCAGATTCAGCTTTTAACTCTCATGACTATTACACACTCATGGGCAAAACCATGTTGAATTGCAGGGGAGGTAAATTTAATTAGTATTAGTTGCAATCAGCATAACAAGTGACAGCTGATGTTTCCTAGTCCAAGTCTAATAACAGTGTAACAGTAACGCTGGTCAGTNTCTGTGTGCAACATGCAACAATAAAGTATTCTCCCTGCATGCACACACTGACATTCATTTTACCTCCCCTGCAATTCATCATGGTTTTACCCATGAGAGTGTAACTCATGAGTGTAAGTCATGAGAGTGAAAAGCTGAATCCAGCCCATAGAGTGCCCCCTGATCCCTGATCAAGCGCTGCCTAGGGGATTTTGAGATTCATCAGTCTTTGGGTGCAGTGATGCCCAAACTGCACCAGAAGAAGGGAAGGAAAGGTAGTACTATTTAGCCAGGCCCAGGCTGCTAGGGAACCCATGATTGAGATTGCTGCTTTCTTTTGTTTTTTTATTTTTTTTCTATGCACAGGAGGGGGAGCTCTGCCTCTGCAGTGCCGATCAGCCTTTACAATATATTACAGGAATGGAAAACTCAATGTGTTCAATCCTTGACATATATATATATATATATATATATATATATATATATATATATATATATACATACGTGGAGTAAAACAAATCGTGGAGTAAAACAAATCTTATTTGTTTGTACATGGGCTAATTAATAAAATATAAACCGGGTGGCAAATCTAAATCATTAGTAATCATTTTTTTATGAATTATTTAGTTCCGCTGCCATTGATATTTCACCGAATTCAGATCCTATCCATAACTAGCAGTCAATATGCTGACGATACAAACTTTAGAATCCAAGCAAACTTTAAATGAAACACCTGTCTCCTTTTACTTTGTGTTCTTTCAAAATCATGTAGTGTACTGTATGCATGAATTCTCTCTGTTTTTCTCATGTTCTGCAGGAGATACCTTGTGACTGCTATACTGCATGTTAAAAATTACAAGTTCAATTCTTATATTTTGTAGAAAGTTATATCACTTTCTGTCAATGTTGTTATATTTTGCTTTTTTTAGTTTTGTTAAATATATGTTATTTTTCTGGAATTTATTGACAAATATTTATTTGTATTTTATACATGTACTGTTATTGTGTATATTTATTTTATTTCCATAACTTTATTAGTATATTTAATTAACATTTAATTAACATGTTCTACATCTTTTTTTATCACTGTTTTGCAATGATTCCCTGACTATTTTCATGAAATTCAATTACCACCAAAAGAAAGGAAATAAAGATTATATTTAAATGATTTACATTTGCTGCAATAATATCTCCATTTATAAATACATGAAATAAAAAATCACTAATGGAGTAAATTGCTCAATATTTTACACAATATTTTCATTTATTACTAGAATTTGAATTTAAATCTGAAATATTTTTGAATACATCTATTTATAAATAAATAAAAAAACCTGCCTCACAAATATTTACCCTGTCAGACAATAAGATAAATTACTGTACATTAGTTCTGCTATAACTCATGTCATGGCTGACTGGCAGTCATTTCCTGCTGTCATGTATTGAAGACAACTCCAAAAAAGCTACACCACTTATTCTACATAAAAACTGGTTTAAGTAAAACTACACCTGTAAAAACGCTTTTTTTGTTTTTTTACATGAATAATGAAATATGAACATTGTTGAAATATTGTAAGAGGGATTGTGATTTGTCTAAAGTTGATATGTTCCTAAGCTTTCTGAAACTCACGCAAGCTGCTTGAAGAACATGTACATGCTAGATATTTTTATATAGATGTTCAAGATGGTTATTAATCTAAAAGTACAGTATGGAGTGCGGAATCTGAGCTAAGAACGTTAGAAGAGACCTGGGAAGTTGTCCTGCTGAATCTGTTCTTGTGATGAGCCTATACTGAAAAAGTGTCTGGTACACATTTTGAACATATCTGATGTAAACACTATTTGGTGGCAAAAGGTTAACCACGGGTAGGAAGACACTGGAAAATTTGTTATTGAAACAATATCAAGGTATTGGAGTCTCTGGTTGTTTTTTAATCATATTTAAATATACAATATACAATTGGAAACATTTGTATACAAATAAATATTGCTATAACTACGTACATATAGCATAGTATAATATCCTAGCTTATGTACCATATGATTTGACTTGCTGATAGAGATGAAAGAGTTCAATTATTGAAAACTAGCTTAACCACTAGAATTTTTAAACAATCTTATTCTCTAGTGTAGGAATGGGAAGTTGTGCATTATCTATCCACTTAGCATTATAATCATGTTTATTTCTTAATCCCCTGCCCTTGAATTGAACATCAGAGCTATAGAGTGCACTAATTACCCCTATATCATACAAAGCGACTGAAAGGCAACATTTCATTTAGTCCCTGGAGTGAAACTGTCCAATCTATGAATCCATGTACTGTCACTTCTTAATAGAAGGTTAGATCTAATTGGGTATATGTGGTCTATTACCATTCATCTTTTGTGCTGCATTTTTCCAGTGTCTTGCTACAGGTTGTTCTTGTCCTTTCTCATCCAGGGCTCCATTGATTGTGGAGCAATGCTTTATTGTCAAGATAAAACGATGATGTAGACTAAAATGGCTAATGGGAGCCTTAGAAGCAAAGTCTAGATGTGTGCCTGAATTTTTTGAATATATTTGCTTATGAGTTTATGAATAAGGAGGAGTGATGGTTTAGGATGGGTATTAATATATAATTAGTAATCAGTAAATGTAATTTAATAAGTAAAGAGACTCATCCTAGGTCAGGGATAGGCAACCTGCGGCTCTTCAAGTGTTGTCAAACTACATTGCCCACCATGCTTTAACTGCATAGACATAGTTGATATCTAACACCACATACTGGCATGTAGTTTGGCAACACCTGGAAGGCTGCAGGTTGCCTACCCCTGTCCTAAGTGATAGGTCAAAATGTAAAAAATATTGTATAGAAAATCTCAATTTTCTATACGATTTTATTTGTCCTAATTTATTAAGACACCAATATTAAGGAATACTTTGGTGCATTATTTTATCTTCCATGCAAGTAACATTGTTATAAATGCCTATATACAGTGGATAGATAGAGGTAGTTGTAGCAATGAAATAAAAGTATTTTCAAGTTGCAGATGATTAAGAGTGTCTTCAGCATACGTATTTAGACTTCCATTAATAAAGCATGTACAAGAGTGAGTGCTACATAAAAAAAAAATCTATACAATATGGTACCTTATAGAGCAAGTTTATTGTTTTTCTAACTTCCTGCTATCATTATCACTATTTGTTCTGATAGTTACTGTACATTTCTTAAACGTAAACTGTGCATTAATTAAGAAAAAAGAAAAACAATGATTTGAGAATTTCAGCACTTAATTATTTGTAAGTTTTAGGACAAGCCTACATCTGATTGAAGAGGAAAAATCCATTAAATTGTAAGAAAATGTATTCACTTTACACAAACACAGATGCCTAAATAATATGCTTCCATCTTGTATTATGCGCTAATAATGCTTATTAGTCAATCTGCTTAAATTACAAATGAAAGACAAGCGCTCCATACAAATGAATTTGGAATTTGTTATAGAATGAGACAAAGTACATATTGGGCACATTAATGATTCTGAAACAGCAGAAAATAAATGTTAATTCCTTCGTTTTTGAAACAGAGGAGTAATCCAATTAAAACAACTAAATACAGAAGGTTCTATGGAAGTGAAAAATTAAGTACAGGAAATGATCAAGGAACGAAAGAAGCAATTAAGTAGTTACAGTACACTGCAATAAGCTATTTTAAGATGTGTTCCAAAAGTAAAAAAAAAAATCTTAATATGTATTTATTTTGTAAATATTTAATTTTATTTTAATTGTTCTTGAAACAATTTTTTTTGAGTTACCAAATAGCATGTAAAATATGAGTGAATATTTAAGTTTTCCTGTTTAACATGAACTGGTCACATGACTGCATTTCGTTTGAAGTGATCAGGACTGTATCCAGAAGCAGGATGCCCACTAACCATATGTCCCTGTTGCTAATCGCTGCTTGCATTGCTGGGTGTATGCTGTGCTCTGCTGGCCCATTGACCTTTGGCTAAGTTTATTGAGTCCTACAGTCCTAACAGAGGGAACATTTTTGTTTTACTCTCTGTACTGATCCTTAACAAGATCCTGCATGTGAGGTTTGCTTGACCACTGTGAGCCTCTGTTCTAGTCAGTTTGGTAACTCAGTGTACTGCACACATGTGAAAATGTGTCATTGCTCAGTCTAATTGGTTTGGTCGCATCATTTGTGATTGTGTTTTTAATATGTATAGATGACATTGCTGAACCCTGTTTGTGGCAATGTGTTTTTTTTATTATTAACCCTTCCAAATGTCCTCACTCTGCTTGGCTGAGCAAGAACTACCTATTATTATCTGAGCATATACACAACTGAATGTCTTATGAGACCAGACTAACTGAGCATATCTTCTTTTCAAAGTAATTTTACAAAAGAATGGTTACACTTACATGCAGTCCTCTAATATAGGCCTAGACAAACTTTGGCTCTCTGCACATTGTGAAACTACAAGTACCATAAATACCATTACAGCATAGACATAGAATACTATGTACTGTACATAGTGTAATAGCTATTAAACAGGGTTCAGCGGACCAGTTCAGGCACTATTGACTTACTCAAGAGTGGGCAAAACCATGTTGCAGTGAGGGTCATTTATCTGTTGATTGGAAAGATGATTTTTCTGATGTTTACCCAGCATAACTCTGAATCCAAGCAAACTGCACATGTGAGATGTGCTGAGCAGAGAGCCCAGGCTGCGTCTTTCAGCATGAGACTGTTCAGCTTGTAATGTGCTGCAGTTCGGGATACAACTCCTGTCCCATTTCACCCTATAGCTCGAAAACCAAGCAACCTCCAGAGAAGCCTTCTGGGGGTTATGGAGACCCAGAGTAGTCAGCAAGAGAAATTTCAGTTTTGGCGTTCCAAGGGTACAGCACCCCCAAAGTAAGCCTATGGTTGACATGTAACTCTGAAACCAAGCAAACTACATATCTGAGATATGGTGATATACATTGTATAGTAAATATAAATATATATTTATATATATATATATATATATATATATATATATATATATATATATATATATCAAAAAGCTCCACTAGGGGAGCTTTTTGCCAGCACAACTAAACAACAAAATCCATCGCTCAAGTAGACAAATTTTAATAATTCACAGGAATAGGTGTATCCACAAACATCCAAAGGAGACACAAAATATCATAATCAAAAAGAACAGGAAATCCAGATGAAAAAAAAATCAAAAAGAAAAAACACTTTCACGCTGTGTGTATAAAAAATCCAAGCCAGCTTAGGTCCTCAAGATAATCACATCATGAGCCATCCACAAATGGATAGTACTGTAAAAGTCCCACATAATCAGCAATAGAATGTATAGGTTACTTCACTGTGGTATGGCTCCACTGGTATATCTTCGAGGAAAGGTGTCCCCTCGTCTAAGGATAAGCTGCAAACATGCCAAAGGAAGAAAGGCAGGTTGTATAAGTACTGAAGGTACTCACCTCCATTGGACGATCATCTGGCTCTACATGTGTGTCCACTGCCGTGATCAGCCCGGCATCCACGTTTCCGCCCGCTACAGCGCCAGACAACACATTGTGCGCCACAACACTCGTGTTCAGTGCGGCGCTTCACCGTGACGTCAATCGCCCCGCGCCGGGCACCATGGATACCCGACGCTGACCCCCGAACTGTGGAGCGACAATGATATCCATCAATAAAATCACACATAAACATCTAACAACAGGATTTCCATCTATGTATACATAAAAAAAGACAAAATACATCTGGCCAAATTAAGGACTAAACTAATAGTATATAAATATAAGTAAGCAGAACATATCAGGTTCAATGAAAGTCACAGTATCAGCTTATATCAGAAAAAGAAAAAATATCTACAAAAATATCTACATATATCAGAAAAAGAAAAAATCTACAAAAAACAATTTAAATTGAATTCTTCATTAAGCCCCCAGGGTGCCATAGCCTTAAGGTCGTATATCATACTAGCCTCCTTTTGGAGGAGCAACAAATTGAGGTCACCTCCTCTCCGCAACGGAGGTACTTGCGCTAAAGGCATAAATTTGAAATCCCTTAGGGTACGGCCTTTTTCCACAAAATGCCTAGTAACTGGCGGAGTCTTAGGTTGTGCTTTCCTAATAGATGAGCGATGGAGAGCTATCCGCTCTTTGAGCATCCGGATTGTCTTCCCTATGTAAATCTTCGGACAGGGACACATTATAACATATACCACATACCTGCTCTCGCAGGTCAGTCTCTGATTAATCTTTACTTCCATACCCTCAGTAGGATGCCTAAAACTCTCACCCGTAAGTAGAAATTGACAATTGCTACAACCTGAGCACCTAAATGCCCCTTTTCGAAACGGCAACCATGTCTTAACTCCAGAGTTACCGGGGGCATTAGCAATGTCAGCTTTAACCAGGAGGTCCCTAAAATGGTGACTGGCGCGGGGCGCTTGACGTCAAGGTGGAGCGCCACACTGGCGCTGTAGCGGGCAGGAACGTGGATATTGGGCTGATCACGGCAGTGGACACACATGTGGAGCCAGATGATCGTCCAATGGAGGTGAGTACCTTCAGTACTTATACAACCTGCCTTTCTTCCTTTGGCATGTTTGCAGCTTATCCCCATATTGGCCCTGAAGACGGCAGCAGCAGCTGAAACAGCTGTTGGCCTTAGACGAGGGGACACCTTTCCTCAAAGATATACCAGTGGAGCCATTCCACAGTGAAGTAACCTATACATTCTGAAAGCACTATAAGAGAAAAAGGGTCTGCACTGATCTAAAATAATTAAATTGCACAAATACATGCCAGGGTGCTATCAGTGGTGTGAATCATCTAATCGACGAACGGTGATGGAGCAGGGAGAAAAAACCCCTTGCTACAAACACCCCAATGAAAAGACCACTCTCAAGATGCACACCTGACTTAAACTAAAACATAACTTTTAATAATAATAACTAATAATAATAATAACTAATAACTGCTCCGGGTCTGTGCGTGTCTTGGTGGGGCGGCCCTGCAGTCATAAACAGGGCTGCACATTCCGGCTGGACTCTGCTGCTCCCCCACAGCCCCCTGTGCCTGTGCCTGCCGGCTCCTGCTCCGTGTCCCCATCGGAGGCTGCTCCCCCCCCCCTCTCGGCGGTTTAGTGGGCTGCTTGCTGCCTGGAAGACCCTGCTGAAGACCTGGAAGTTACTCCCTCCTCCCCTGTGTACAGCCTGCCACTGGGGATACATATAG
>JABWIB010009347.1:10281-21010 GCA_016617825.1 Platyplectrum ornatum | reverse complement strand
CATTCCATGGTAGACACATTCATGTCCATGGTAGACACATGCATTCCATGGTAGACACCTTCATGTTCTAATGATCGTCTTCATCCTCCCGTTCCCAGGCACGGAAGATTTTGGACATTTCGCCAGTAAAGGAGCTGGTCAGCGAGAAGTGGGAGAAGTTTGGACGCCCCTATTTCTGGTTGCTGGCAGCGGTCTATGTGATGTACATGATTTGCGTATCTTTGTGTTGTGCCAATCGGCCGCTCATTCCGCTGCAGAACATTTCATCAAATCCCCGGGACATAACACTGTATGCGCAAGCAAGCCTTCAGGTGGGAACTTTCATTGACCATTTGTGGTTACAAGATGTTCATTCAGTAACAATGAATAATGAATGATGTGGTGGCCATTATAAGAACCACCGGAAGATCTGATATCTCCATAATAATACAATGTCCCACTAATCGACTGAAGTGGCTTGTCGTGCGATCCCAACAGAACCAGCATTGGGTCTCTGAGCACCCAAGATGAAACCTAGAAACACGCCCAAGGTCTGACGCGTGAATTGATGACATCACATTTTAAAAGTAGTTTTAAAGTGTGACGTCACAATTCACGCGAGCCAGAACTTGGGCTCATTTCTAGGTCTCGTCTAGGGTGCCCAGAGGCCCAGTGCCGGTTCTGTTGGGATCGTCAAGGAGGGCGGCGGGAAGGAGGAACTACTCTTATTCTTAAAATATTAATGCCCACCTTCCCAATATCGACTTTTTTGCTACTTTTATTTTTCACATTGCCGTCCTGCCTCTTGCTCGGCCCGCTAATAAATAGATGCCGCTTCAGACTGAAGCCATAAGGGCTTTGTAAGTAGAGCCCAGAGTCTCTTGCCCCATTAAACGACACCTACATTTAGTAACACCTCTGGACTTACCTTTGTGATCCTGCCACACATCATATAGTGCCTCCAGTGGTGGGATTTCGTGGTACAGTTGTGGTACGTTGTAGTAAACGGTTTTTGTGTTTTTCAGAACTCATATAAGACTCCAAACGATGAGTTGCGATTAGCAGGAGAACTGATCACTGTGATAGGGGCGCTGGGAATGCTGCTCCAGGAGGTAATGTAAATGCCTTTATTAATGTCTGTATACAACATACTGTACATATATTATATCCATAGGGTGCTTTGTGCAGCTGAATACAGCGCCCATAGGTTGTTCTGGAAGGTCATTATGAGTTGAGCTGTGGGCGTGGGGGCGATTCGCCCACCTAGACATAGACCAACAAAGAACATGTATATTGCTATATTTCTTCATGATGTCTCTATATTCTATTAATTCAGATTTGTTTCTTCCGATTAACTGATATCACATTTACTAAACTGTTTGAGCTTAACAACCATCATATAGATACAGCATTAAATCATAGCAAGAAATGATTACCCTTACAATGATTCGTCTCGTCCCCAGATCCCCATACTAATGAGCACCAGAAATATTTCCCTGCTCCAGGATACGGTATCAGGAGGACTATTTCATATCATTCTGTGAGTACATGTATTCAATGTTTATACTATATATATATATATATATATATATATATATATATATATAAAACTTTAACAGTAATAAATGATTTACATACTCAGGGTCAGATTCAGACTTACACTCTCATGACTTACACTCTCATGGGCAAAACCATGTTGAATTGCAGATGGGGTAAATTTAATAAATTGCAATCAGTATTAGAGCTGAGAGATGATGTTTCCAGCCCAAGTCTAATAACAGTGTAACAGTAATGCTGGTCATTATCTGTGTGCAACATGTAACAATAAAGTATTCTCCCTGCATTCTCACACTGACATTCATTTTATTCCCCCCCCTGCAATTCGACATGGTTTTACCCATGAGAGTGTAAGTCATGAGAGTGTAAGTCACGAGAGCCTGATGTCAATGAATCTTTTTTCTGCTGTTCCCCTCCACCATCTCGCTCGTGGTTCTTCAGATTCTCTGTGGTTAGTGTGCATGCTGAATCTCTCTCATTATAGGGTCTTCTTCTGCTGCTCGGTATTACTGACGCTCGCTCTGAGAATCACAAACTCGGATGGAGAAGTCATCCCCATGTCGATGGCGCTGATATTTGGCTGGTGCTATGCAATCTATTTTGCGCGTGGATTTTCAATGCTGGGGCCGTTTACAGTTATGATTCACAAGGTCCGTGGTTTCATGCACATTGCAATGAGTTTAGGGCAGTATGAGGCGACAGGTTCCCTCTTTTCTCCCGCTTGCACGCATAGTCCATTTCACTGTGTTGTATAGTACTGTATGTTGCAATGTCTTTACCTGTCTAGTTAAAAGAAATGTATATTTATGTTATTATATTATTATGTACTTTTTGGTGCACAGCAAAAAGTGATCCAGAGATGAGTCTTCATTTTAAGCTGGTACCACATGTAACACTCATACTGTACATTAATACTGTAGATTCTCCATCCTCACTCAAATATTCCAAATGTAATTTTAGGTCAATGCTATGAATACTGTAAGTCCCCTCCTGGGCATGACTCAATACCAAGTCATTTTTCATTTCAGGTTATGGTTGGAGATCTTCTGAGGTTCTTCTGGCTCATGATGGTTGTAATTATTGGCTTCGGAACAGGTACGGACCTAGCACTAAACATCATCCTTATATTCAGTTACTGAAAGTCAGTAGCAGTACAAATAGGGGAGTTATGACTGATGGAAGATGGACTTTGAGGGTTGCTTTGCTGTAGACCTTGGTGATCCCTCTGGACTTTAGATTGTCACCACTGACACGTTTCAGAAGATGCCCGTCTGTCACATTGCTTCATTGGCACCAGATATCACTTTTCATAGTCGTATAGGTTTTAAGTGTCGATGAATTAGTGCCCAGCAGGTCCGCCACCAGGACTCAGAAAGTCCCGGTGGGGTTAGGCAGGCTGCCGGCAGCGGCTGGCACGCCAGTACAGGGTGCCGTGCCACTGCCGGGGGTTGGAGGAACGGCCGGGCCCAGGACTGTAGGACCAGCTGATGGGCACCTGATTTCTTCTTGCCCGTAATGTACTATTTCATACCTTTCCCTTGCAACAATGTGTGCGCGCTGTACGATTTCCACCAGTCCCCCAAAGACACTCCCCCAAAGAGGTCTGAATCAGGAGTATCCTTGATGGAAGAGCAGTGTGAGGGACATTTTAGCATTTGTGAATGCACTTTCAGTTCGAGACCATTAAAACAAATCTGTAAAGGATGTAAATGAGTTCTAGATGCTGTAAAGGATGTATAAGTGTTCTAGATACTGTAAAGGCGTGTAAATGGGTTCTAGATGCTGTAAGGTGTGCCCTTCCATCAAACGTGATAAACGAACGTGCCTTATTCTTTTCATTCTAGCTTTTTATGTGGTGTTCCAGACGGAGGACCCGACCCAGATGGGAATATTTTACAGTTACGCCATGTCTCTATACAGCACATACAAACTATTTGTCAATGTCATCAACTCACCCGCCAACTACGATGTTGACCTCCCCATAATGTTCAGTCTTGTCTACTTCGTCTTCACCTTGATTGCCAACCTCTTGATGATGAACCTAGTTATTGCTATGATGGGGGATACTCACTGGAGGGTGGCCCAGGAGAGAGATGAATTGTGGAGAGCTCAGGTAAGAGGGCAAAGTGACAAAGTGTTGCTCTTTGATAGACGGACCAACCAGCAGTGGATGGTGGGGACAAAGGTGGGAACAATTTCTACTCTATTAACTTGCCCTGACACACACATGTATTGTATAATTAAAGTATCTATAAACTATCCTGGAAAACTATAAACACAATTTCCTTCCAACATAGCTCGCAGCAACCACAATGATGTTGGAAAGTAAACTTCCGCGATACTTCTGTCCCCGTCTTGGCATTTTTGGACTTGAGTATGGCCTTGGAAACCATTGGTATTTATGGTGAGTACTTACTATTTACTATGGATACATAAAGTTTACTCAAAGGGTAATCATTTACCTATTTTATGTCTTCCTAACCCATTTGCGGGATTACAGAACCAGAACAGGACTGTTTAGAGTCTAGACCAACAAACTTATTCATCAAGAATATAAAAAAAAGTGTTTCTGAAGAAGTCTTCAGCTTGGTTAAAGGCAATAAAAGGTCGGTGCTAGGTCTCGCCTAGCGTGCCAATTGACCTAGCATCGGCCCTGTCTAGGAAACATCTTTAACCTCTAATATTGTTTCAGAATACATTTACCCCCTTCCCAGCAATTCATCATGGTGTTACCCAGGTGTAACTTTCTTCTTTTATTTTCACACTCTTGACCCGTTCCTTCATGTGTGTAATGACTTTTATTAGCTCATTTTTGATAAACAACATATTAATTTAAATAGGAAATGTCTTAAAATTCAAATACAACTGTTTCAATAACTATGTCTATGTTTTACAATTTATTAAGTGTGAAGAAAGACACCAAAGAAGACGCGGATCTCTTGCCCGTTTCTATACCCAGTTTTGTATGCAAGGAGGCCAAGACTACCAACCAAAGCTCCCTTCCTTCCTTCAATAAAGACACAGAGAATCTAGAACCCTCGGCCAAGAGGCGATCCAGCAAAGGGTGGCAGATTCTTCGTCAGGCGACCATGGACCAGTTTATGGGGAATTCAGCACTCCTGCGCGACTTAGACCAAAAGGTCTATCACATCTAGCAATACGAGTAGATGCCGCTCTTGCTGGAAAATCTAATGAGAAAACAAGGACTCTGAAGCCACCAAAAAAAACGATGGACAAATTGTGCTTTTGAGATTAAAACTTATGAAGGAAAATTGGAACCAAACCTTGAAATTGGTTTCTCCACTCCCATTAACCAATTCATGCCAATGATTTCTACCGACATTTTTGATAAGAAAAGAGGTCAAGCAATTGCCAGTCTCTCTCCCTTACAATCCATGCTCAACGCAGCAACTAGATTCATCTTGCTCTTCCGCCACGTCACCTCTACTTCCCCACTCTGCAATCTCTACACTGGATTCCTATCGGTTTCAGAATACGTCACAACAACCTACAAGGCTCTCTCCTCTACTCCCTTATCTCCATTCACACTCACTCCCATCCCATTTGTTCATCCTACGACCGTCGTCTCACATCCCACACGATCTCTACAATTCACTCATTCAGGATTTCTCCCGAGCTGCCCCCTTACACTGGTACGACCTACCTCAAACTATTACGCTATCCAACACTCTCTAAGACTTCCAACGCTCAATACCCACTTCTTCCATCTAATTTTTCTACCCTCTCCTTCCTTATCGCTGTGTCTTTTCTGTACTGTCCACCCCTCCCGCTTACACAAGGAGGCCCACCACACGTCATGTCCCTCTACCTGGCCCCCATCTCTTCCTCACTCCTATATCTCATGAAACTATCTCCACCTTTCTTCACCGACGTCTTTACTTTCTTCCTTTTTTCAGTGCTTGCTTCATTTTTATCTGTATTAACTGTGTGGTATCTGATAAATATAAGTTATTAATCATAATAATAATAAATGTCCCATGGCAATTTCACTCATCATAGCACTTTCTTAATAATGCTAGTAAATTAAGAGGTTGCATTTATTATTTTCTATGGTTGTTCTTTACATCCATTTGGAAAATATCACCAAATGCTGATAAAAAAAAGATTACAATGTAAATCTTACGTTTGTTCAATGCACTATATATAAAAGCTGTTTTGGTTTTTTATTTGTGTCCGTTTCAATCATCGATCCTTTAGATTCCCAACCAGTTAAAATTTAGAATTGTATTTGTTTCTCATTTGAAATATAAAATCTGAGATTCTTTCTTTCTATGGTTTAGTTCCTCTTCATAGATTATAAAATACTGATCTCAATTGAGAAATATTTCATATTAACTTTAAAGAGTTTTTTCAAAGACCTTTGAATATTGAGAGTGATTCTCTTTCAGAAATGGCATTAAATTGTGACTGGTAAATGTCCCTATATCACGATGTTCTGCATTATTCACATCGCAAACAGGGCTTTTTCTTTTGATTCCATTTCTTTGATTTGATTCGACTTCCATTCATTTCTTGAATATTGAGAACTCGGGCACACCTCATAATTATATAATTATGCACAATTTGAAATACCAAGCAACATTTGACCAACTTCAGTGGACCTGATCCAGCGTTTTAGGGCTAGAACAACAGTGTTTAGAAATTATTAATGCTTAAATGTTTGCAATTAATCATTTTTTAAGCTTTATATATTTATTTATTTTAACAAGATAAAAAAATACAACCATAAAAGAGGAACAATTGTGCAAGTGACACAATATGACAAAAGGGCCAAACCACAGCAGAAAAGCAGTAGGGCACTAATATAACAGGTTAGCAAGTCAGACACTCAGGAATTATGACCCAAAGAAGGGTAGCATTGGCCAAGGCAGTGGATGCTGGGGAGTAAGGGGGGTGGAGAGAGGGACACTTCTAGGTCTCTGTAAGCTTAATAATTCAGTCCAATAGGAATGGACAAAGTACAAGATTCAAACTTTAGGCGCGACTGACTTACTCACGAGTAAGTTGAGTTGAATTGCAGGGGGGGTAAAATGAATGTCAGTGTGTGCATGCAGGGAGAATACTTTATTGGTGCATGTTGCACACAGATACTGACCAGCGTTACTGTTACACTGTTATTAGACTTGGGCTGGAACCATCATCACTCAACTCTAATACTGATTACAACTAATGACATTTACCTCCCCTGCAATTCAACATGGTTTTACCCACTCGTAACTTTACGTTTGTAAGTTCAATATTACTTAAGTCTGGATCCAGTCCAATTAGAACATTTGTTGCCATTTAGACTGGCAAAATAGGAAGAGAATTATAAATGGTATCACAGAATTTGACCAGCTGTATGAAAGTTTTAGACTGTGATACATAGCTACATAGATACATTTTAGCTGTTTTGGCCCAAAGCAAAATCTCCTGCAGAACGCAAGTCTACTGTTCCACCTATCATGGCACAATTCCATGAGCGTCAAGCAGAATGAGACACCAATATGGCTGCCTTAGGGGCAAAAGAGTCAACATGTATATAGCATCTTATTGTCCAGATGGATAATACTAGGGCAATATTCTTATGCTTGGGCTACAAAGGATTTATGGCAGTTATAACAAAATATCCCAACATATAACACTGTATCTTCTGGTGCAAGCATCGAATGCTTGATATATCCTTCAAGTGCGTCCATTACCTATGGAAGGCTGTCACATTATGTCTGGAATATAAAGTCATTGCATCAGACATGGTGTATTACTTCCTCCGAGTCACTGTTGGCATCATGTAGGTCTGTATCATGAAGTTGCTGTAAGTTAACAGATCGTAATATTTTCCAGCCGCGACCACTAGGTGTCCTAACTCCTATCTCAGACATTTTATACCCATACGAGTTCGGTGTTGGCGGTTGTGGTTCTACACATACTTTGGGTAAGTCAAGGTGTGTCATGCGAGGATTAGTTTGTGTGAAGGTTGACGTATCCTCTTTTGAATCGTGTGCCTGTGAAGTTCCCGGGGGCTCATTGTCCTCCACTCCAGTGACCTTCAGAGTGGGGACATTTGCCTTCATAGTTGGGGTAAAAGGCTGATCTGATTTTGAGAGTCTCTGAGAAGTCCTCTCCAGGTTGTCCCCTTCGAATGCTTTGACATAACGACGTATCTTCTGCTGACTGAGGTCCTTCCTGACCACCACACTGCAATACAACAACAATACATCAGTCACATAGTGTTTCAGTAGCTGAACATACAAACACTGCACAGATATGGTCAAGTCTGGGATTCAAACTCGTAACCTCCGCGGCGTTAAGCACCATGTTACACAACCAACCAGCGCCGCGTTACACACCCAACCAGCCGTATTAGGAGGAATTATATTAAATCACTGCTAGTCATTTATAGTCTCTGACACTTACAATAACTGATGTGGAAGGAAGTGAAGTCTGAATAGGGCGCATGGCGATTAGCACGCCCGTACTGTTTAAATAATAAGGGAATGTGGGAGAAGCAGCTACCACAGGCCCACATGCGCAATACAACGAAAAGGGCCAGTTCCATCAGAATGTGTCTTCCTAAATATTGGAACATTTTGTAATTCGCTTGTAAAGAGCAGACTACAACATGCGGCTCTTATCGATATCTAGATTTCTATTCCACACTGCAATACTACTCTCAAACTCACCGAAGGTACCAGCGATCCCCTAAGCCGTACACCGCACCGCAGACGCCAGAGCGGGGCCAGAGGCATCGTGGGAGTTTGCGCTCCAACATAACAGTGGTGGCTGCAACCTAAAAGATTAGCAGTGGATTATATGCAAGATTCATTTGTACTGTAACAAACACAATAACTCATTACAATGCTGTGGTTTCTATCAAGTCAGTCTGAAAAACCCAACCAGAAAGCTACACAAACAGAAGTCAAACAGCTACAAATCGCAACCAGGAACAAAGAACACCCTATACTGTATCTTCTTCCAGGTGAAGCTTCCACTGCTGCCTGTATTACTCTTGGCATAGGATATCATAGCCAAGCATCACATTGCCACTGCCCACACCCCCATCTGCTACCAAATGAGTAGTCGATACTTGAGTAGTCGATACGAATTGGTATATAAGAACTTTTTAGGTGAAATTCCCACTATCAATCTGCTGCTGGGTGTTACCCATGATTCTCAATCTGTATATATTTAATATATATTATATATAATACCTTACATGAAATAATATACAGTGCCATGTTTCTCTCTATCCCTGGTGATTTGCAGTTTTAAAATAATAGTTGATTAACTAGTTTGAGCTAAACACAAAGCTGGTGACTTTTACCCATCTCAATAGCTTCTCTACAAATTGCTGTTCTATAAATATTACATAATAAACCATATAAAGCATGGCGATTTACACATGGAATTTGTGGTCAGAACAAGGCTTTAAATGTCATCTCATGGTGGGAATAGACATATTTTTACTCAAATCTCTTGTTCTGGATAAAGCTCTCAGAGTATCACATTCTCGAATTGACCCAAATGGATGATTCAGATCCCTTACCTGAGCCCTCCACAACTCATCTCTGTCCTGGGCCACCCTCCAGTGGGTGTCTCCCATCATGGCAATCAGCAGGTTTAACATGAGAAGGTTGGCAATGATGGTGAAGGAGAAATAGGTGATGTGGAACATATAGGGCAAATCCACTTCATAGTTTGTGGGGGAGTTGATCACATTGAGGAACAGTTCGAAAGTGCTGAATAGAGCCATGGGATAGCTATAGAAATGTCCCAGCTGGTTGGAGTCCTCCGTCTGGAATATGACGTAAAACGCTGGTAGGAGGAACACACAGAGGACAGTCAATGTAATCGCACCCGATATCGGCCCGGCATATGGCCAGCATTACACATTTACAAAATGTGTCCATTGGTCAGAAGCAAAAAGAGGAAAAGTAGAAGAATGATTTTCATGGCCTCGTGGAGGTAAAAATACTTTCAAACATAATATTAATCTGGACTCGAGACTTAGGTTTGTAGCACAATTTATTACAACATTTGTGCTACATTGTTTAGTGCACCATGTTACATCTTTAAATGAAAACACACTCAACATACTCACAAAACGTTCAAATTATGATTCAGTGATTCTCTACTGGTTTTATACAACTAATATAATGCATAATAATATATGCATTATATTAGTTGTATACTGGTTTTATACAACTAATATAATGCATAATAATATAATATTATTATGCATTATTATTATTATGCATTAGTTTTGGATATATTATAGTTTTTATATTGTGATTGGTGTTGTTGGGTCGTATGTTAGGACTTAAGATATATGTACATGCAATAAACTCTTACGAGAGTCGGTTCCACATAGTGTTTCCAGTATCATTGTGAGAGGTCAATTTCCTTACCAGTAGTAAACCCAAAAATGACGACGACCATCAACCAGCAAAACCTCAGCAAGTCGCCAAAAATCATCTGCAAAAGCAAATAATGATTACACAATGGATGGGACTGACATGACTGGCTGGAGGTTACTGCGCTCTCGGGCTCCGTCAAAGGTATAAATGCTAAAATAGTAATGCTGAGGCCGGTATCTTTGATATAATGGAACAAGCCAGCCATAGGGTCATGTATGGTCACAGCCTATGTATACATGCTTGTGTTTTTTTACATTATTATTACTCGACACATGGGACAAGACGTATAGATAGAAGCAATATATACACTGGATTTCTGGACACAAAAAGTAACATCATTCCTGTCCATTAACAACAGCTTCAGGTTATTAAATCTACTTACCTTATGAATCATGATGGTAAAAGGTCCCAACATCTGAAACCCACGCGCAAAATACATAACGTAGCACCAGCCCAGCACCAGTAACATAGACATTGGCACCACCTCCCCATCTGTGCTGGTCAGTCGCATGATAAGGGTCACCAGGATAAGACACGGGAAGGAGATGCTGGTAAAACAAAATTATATATTACAGAAATCTAAAAGTCATGTTTCTACCTATTCCATTCCCTTTATATTATGGCTTTTTACAGCTATTTACTTGTTTCGTTTACTCCTCTATTGTAATATCTAAACTTGTCCCTCTCATCCCACTACCTTAATCCTAACCCTCCATTCTCCAACGTCTACACCCAACCCTCCCCTCCACACAGCCTAACCCAACCCTCCCCTCCAC
>JABWIB010009337.1:4732-19965 GCA_016617825.1 Platyplectrum ornatum | reverse complement strand
AATGCAATTTCGTCAGCATTCGCCAGCCATTACAATTCGTCATTACAATTCGTCACTTACTGAATACTATACATCACCAGTCATTGACGAATTTTCATCACTGACGATCGCTGACGAAAGAACTTTCAAAGAAGATTCGTCAGTTACTGAATTCCCCCCCAGGTGTGACATATGTTAACATAACACCATACATTCAAAAGTAAAATATGGAACGACTGCGAGCAATCCTGAGAAGTATAGACACAGAAAAGGCAATCACAATGTCCGGATATGACTGGACCGGACCGGATACATTCTTTAGTCCCAAGTAATCCAAACACAAATGCAGGTACTTCACTGTAATGTATGCTGGAGATGGCAATAACACAAATGCTATAAAATGACATCAGAATACAGAATGAATTTAGACAACATAAATACATACTGTACATATATATATATATATATATATATATATATATATATATATACTGCACACTATAATTTTACACAATACACAAGCAGCATTTCCCTACCTCTTTATTACAAGTATGAAATATTTATCCAATGATCCAAAACAGGTCATGAAGTGTCAGCCAAGTGTATTAAAGCTGTCCATTCACTACATTTATTATCGATCTGATCATCCAATTATTGGGTGATTGCACCAATTACTGTTTAGTGTGTGGGTAAGATGGCTTTTTAAAAAGGGAATAAAGTGTCCCTGAATTGCTTGGATCCAATTATTTCATCTTTTCGCTCTCCAAGCAATTATTGGACTCCAGGTAATGACGTTTTGCAATGCCTGCTGTTAAACAGTATATAGACTCATATTTCACTGACTTTTCGTGTAGCCTGTCAGTGTCTCAGGCCCTGCATTGCTGTCTCTATCTCCTTCTATTTTTAGTTACTACAGTTCGGGGCCTGTTTGCTCACTCCTAAAATTATATTTGCCGTAAGCAGAAGAACGGAGTAAATTTAAATCTTTTCCCTTTTTCCTTGGGGAGAAGGCCCGACCCAGAGAGCAAAACTTCTAGTGCACGGATTGCTAGGAATTCCGCTCACTAACTTTCAGCACCCTGCATGTAGAAGTTGAGCATCAGACAGGAAGACGGATCCGGCTTTATAGTTCTCAACAGGAGAAGTGTAGGGCGCTATATTGGACATTTGTCTAGAGGAAAATCATCCTGCTGAAAGCTATGATTTACCCAGTGTTTCCCGACCATGCACAGTGCAAAATTACATTATATGTACATTTAGGGGTACATTAAGGTCTTCATCAGTTTACATCAGTTTCCCAGTATCATAGTTCATGATGGAACTTGAGAACAGTGGCCGTGTGATCATGCAACTATAACATTTGCTGCCAGTTGTCATGATGGACATGGGGACAGCCCCTGCTCTACTAGGATATCAGCACCCAGGAGGCATGCCATAATACCATGAGTCTGCCCAAGCCAATATCCAATGAACTCCTGATTCAACCCATTACCCCCCCCCCAAAAAAAAAAACAGTGTCCCATGCTGCAGTCTATTGGTTAATCAGACATTAACGCTGCCATAATTAATCAGATCTTAAATTGAATATAAAGTCTTCTCTTGGTTAAACACTATACATTTGTTGTGCCTATGGCAGCATCAATATTCAGACAGAAATGAAGAAGTTTCGTGTCTGGAGAGGGTGTGCGTGTTTATCACTCTGATTAATAACGGCTTCTTAATTACTCTCCATGACTTACAATGGATCAAACCTAATTGTTGCAATGCCTAATGAATATCATTACATGATAAGATCGTTTGTTAGATTGTTGAAAACCATCTAACAAATGCTTCACGAGAATCACAATTGGGCACTGAAGGCTTAAATACATTGTGCTGCTGGGGCAAGTCCGGAAGTCTTCTCTACTTCACGTGGATCACCTGCATAAAATCCCTTTTTGATGTTTTAAAACTTGATTACCAGCAACCCCTCGGTTTAGGTTTTATTTTTCTTTATGTTACACTATACATATTATGCATAACAATAAATAATAATAATTCTTATTTGTACAACTACACAGGATAATCTTGATAGCTCTCAGGGGAACAGAAGATAATGAATTCCATACGCTATCTCCCAGCTGGTCATGTGTTGGTGCAATGGAACCACCTGAATCAAGAGAGTGCAGACTGATATGTTGCATGTATACAATTATCATGACAGTCATTGGACACATTTGGCTCCATATTGTGAGTCTACGCTCCTGTGGTCGTGTTTTAATGGAACTGATGGTTATGGAAAAACATTCGGAGTCTAGACCAGAGATTTGGTTTTATGAACATCCTAAGAATGCAGACACTAGCTTGTGGCTGCTACGAGGACCAGAGATGAGGGGGACCCGAGGCAGCGACAGCAGATTCAGCAGGATCTGAGTGCTGGCATCTGTTCATTATTAACCTGAGAATACTGACAGCTTAACATCGTCCTCTTACCCATTCATTACAGCTAATACTGCTGTGGAGAGGCACTCACCCGCTCCCGATATCAGGTGCGCTTCAGCAGGTAGACCACGGTTGTCTCCCTCCGGAGAACCATGGTGAATCTGCAAGGATGGACCAATGTGGAGGCAGCTCTCCTTGTGGGCACACAGACGCAAACCTATCACAGGCCTTGACTATGGCCCAATTAGCGAGAGACGCGGTGAGTCAATTAGGGCTTGTCTCATGACTGGCTTCACCCCCAGCAGTAGACGCAAAAGTCACTGCCGCGTCAATGTTTGGCGCATCAAGAGAAGAGGCATCAGAAGACAGAGGCAGCACTGGAGGCTAGAAGAGGCCAGAAAAGGTCTGAGAAGGAGACTGTGCTGGAGACCAGAAGAGGTTAGAAGAGTAGATGGCGTGTCAAGATTGGATGGCGCGTCAACAGTAGAAGTTGGCAAATGCAGTCCAGATCCATCCAGGGGCCCTGCAAAGGAGCTATATAAGTTCCTGGGTGCTGAGGCCGCAGAAGAGAAGAAGAAGGCTCCCCAGTATAGCATCAAGGCAACCTCTGGTTGGTGGCAAATAAATTCTACATTATGGGGTGCCTAAGGTATAATCCTACAGATCTCATTCCATACAACAGCCTTATGTATAATGTTGCATGTGTATGAAAGACCTTTGTAATGTATTCATCACAATTACGCAAACAAGTCCTGCGGAAACGCAAATGTAATGCGAATATCTAGAATCTGTCCCTTTAAAGAAGAAAAGTCTTCAGTAATCCCCGATCACATCTCTCGATGCGGTGTATATATAAAGTGAGTGCCCTTCGCATGATATAACGAGATTTCTGCACTCCACGCAGAGTTTGCCAGCAGCTATTAAATTGCTTTTTTGTGCCACAAAATTCCACATAAAAATCCCCTGAAAAGCGATGAAGGAACGCTTCCCTCTCAGTGCGGCGGCAGAGCAGACTTCATCTCTAATCACAGGCGGGAGTTAATTTCCCAGGATCAATGTGAAGGTGATAGAGGAACAAGTGCAGGAGAGACCTCCCGCAGACAGCGAGGAACAGGCGGCTCATTAAAAGTGACTGCAGATAATGGACGCACCGCCACATCTCTCCTCCAATTCCTGCACGGCGTAGACTGAAAGAGACAGATAATATCCCCCGCCTCACGGCGACACTCACATTAAAAGCGCATCAGGTCTGTCTACAGGATCATGGCGCCGTCACCTACTTATTACTCGCTTGCAGGAATGCGGCCAGGCCTTTCACATTACGGACGTGTCAGCTTTGCAATCTACCTCTCACAAGGGCCTACCGCTCTGCCAATGAGCGCTGAGGACACCGGTCTGCAGGAATCTGACCATCAGCGCATGAATTGAACATAAAAATTATTTATAAATTAAAGTTTAAAGCTACCCCCAAAATGTCAGTAAGGAGGAGTGATTTGAGGGCTTGCAATTCATAGGGTTACTAAGGATGAAGTCTCGCCCATCCTTACTAATGCTCAGGGCTTGAGGCAGTGATTAACACATAATTACTACCTTAGGCCCAGGTCCGTGGGGCTCTCTTGGGATGCTGGAATTCATGAGTTGTCATCCCGACTAGGGGATTATTAGTTACAAATGTGTTTGCTAAGAAGTCCTACAATGTACCTTCACCATGTTTCTTTCGTAACTAGAGACAGGAGCAGGATTCCCCCCATGTGCCCCTGATTTTATACATGTCCTCAGATCAGGGGCCTGTGTATATGAGACCCGTCCTACTCCCCCTAGACTACCCCACCCCATAGAAACATAGAAAGTGACGGCAGATAAGAGCTGCACAATAAATAACCCTCGAGGGTTGCTCTTTTATTGGGACAGTAAACCAGGTCTGTCCTGCAGGAATTGAGACAGTTAGGAGGTATACCATATATCCAGTCTGCCCAATTCCTCTTTCTATGGGGCCGATTCAATTCTTAAGGCGCGATTTTTCTCCCCCTTATGCAGACAACGTAAGGGAGAAGAACTCGCTCTTTTTAGCTTGCGGCTCATTGAGCGATAAAAAGAAGTGAGGATTCAGTCCTGTAATAGATGGGAAAAAGCTTTTTCCCATGTTCGCACGGGATTGAATCTGCCCCTATATTACACTAAAACTCTATCTGACCCTCAGTTATATGAAATATTTAGAATATCCTTATATTTATCTCCAGCATGTTCACATAGTTCCCCTGTGTTATTCCCTATTCCCCCTATCACATAGATACACAACTGCAGAAGATTTTACTCATATACTTTTCATATTGCTGCAGATACAGTATCTTCGGAATATAACAAGTGTTTTATTTAGTATGAAGACAACTGTTTTAAGTTACGCCTGGTTAAAATGATGTCCATAAATATAGATCTGAAAGAAAATCCCCTTGTTGGGAATTGGAGAGAACCTGAAGTAGATTTTAATAGTCAAAAACAAAAGGACGGTGAGACTGCTAAAGCGAACTCCGATATTACGGGAGACATAAAAGCGATATCTAATACACACAAATGTAAATGTGCATAAATATATGAAATAGTCAATATAATCTGCACAATGTTATCTCATACAAGTAAACATTTACCAGATTAGATCAAACCTTAATATAAAATCTATGCCATACAATGGGTCCAGTAGTATAAAAATATAATCAGTGTCATTATTACATTATGGTTAATTGAGGCCAATAGGGGCTTAATTGTGACCCCCTATCCCAAATTTGACCCCTTATAAATTTGGACTCTTGTGTTAGCATTTTATACTTCAAACACAACACAAATATTGCCTTGCATTGCTATTGAAATTATTATATATTTTTTGTTGAATTAATTCTGAAATATATTTAGTGCATTTGCTTTTGGACAGAGGCTTTGCACTATTCAGAACCTCCCTTTCTATTATACATTACAGCGTATTATATGTATATGGCCACGTATTCTGCCAACGGCGCTGCCGTTGATTGGTCTTTGGATTGCACACTCCCTGCCAATGTTCTTAGCTATGGGACTCTTGTTTTTCTCATCTCAGCCTCAATGTGCTTCTGAAAGGTACCGCTTTATAAGCGCATCACTTTTGATGCCATTGACAGTTGTCATCTCCATTGGGGACTATTCAAGTGCCTTGGGCCCTGTCACACGGTTCCGTTGCTTGGGTCATACGGCTGCTTACTTCTCATCAGGAGGCATCAGAGGGGTTAATACAGACAGGAAGACGCAGAGGAGAGAAAGATGTCTACTCCAACTGCGTATAAACCCCATATGTGCCACAGAATTTCTGAGCCCCCCTGAGGAGACCTACCAGTGCAATCAACCCCCTAACAGCAACACGAATCAAACTGATATTGCATTGAGCAGACAGGAGCTGGGGACTGCAGAGGATCTGCTGGGAACCTGTTACACTTTTTAATTAATTATATTGTTCCTGCTTACAGCAGCACAAGATACCGGGTCTATCCATCGCCTCAGCCTCAGAACGACCAGAGACGAGGTACAGAGCTGATAAAGAGAAATCAGCTTCAATGACTGGATAGAGAAAAATCACTTTATCTCAATGCGCCTTGTTCATTACCGCTGACATCCTGGTTCCCCTCTCTCCGCAATCTTCACTGCGTTAATCAATACTTAATAACACTTGGTAACAAAACAATAAATTGCACTCGGTGTACGATTGCGTAACAAGAGAATGATTGCAACGGTAACGCGACAAGTGCCCGAAACTAGTTTGCATTTCAGATTTCAGTTTCGGTAATTGCATGTGATCATAGATCATTAAGAACTGTTAAAGGGCAAAAAGAATCAGAATCAATTATTCTCGTAATGAGTTGTATAAAAATATAATTAAAGTGCACCCACTGTCTGAAAAGATATTTCAGTATTCATGAGATTGTAGCGAATTGATTCACCGGGAACCAGTATCCCGGTTTCCGCCATGTCTCCACCTTGTGTGTACGCTGTAACCTGCTGTCAGTGGTTTCCTGTCCCAGTCTCTTAAAGCTAAAGCAAAAACGACACTACTGTTATTAAGACGTCAGTTATATCTGACAATATTCAGCCTTTCAGGTGGAAAATGCATCCCAGACAAGTTTACCAGACAAAGGGTCCCATCGCCACATCCAGACCACTGCCACCTCCAGATCATCTCCTATTCATTACAAGCTTTCCATTCTAATAATAACTAAATGAATCAACAGTCATCACAAATGGGCACATTTTGTTATATGGTTCTGCATACAGTTCAGCATCTGCCCAGCATTTCAGAATTTTATGTTTCAGACATTTTGGAAGAAGAATCTTCCCCATATACTATTTCTAACTTCCACCAACTTCACATGAGGAGAGTTTATCGCCTCCATGGTTCAGTGCAGTGGCTATGTATATTAAAAGATGTAAATTCACATTATTGTTGGTGTAAAGTAAGGTATGAAGAAAGCATCAAGTCACAGCAGGTGTTACTTTAATGAGAGGTGTGTCTCAATGTAGATGAGTCAACAAACAGAGAACCTTTGACTCCCCAGCACCAACAGCTAGCTTTATCCCCAACTCTAATCCTCATTCTAAATCTCCCATGCCCACAGCCTAACCCTAACCTTCTCTGATCCATCCTCTCCACTGAAGCTGAACCCCGCCCCCCCTTATGCTCCATCCCCTCCCCACAGCACAGTGTCGGACTGGGGTACCTTGGGCCCACCAGAGGAAATCATTCTTGGGGCCTGCCCTCAGTTATAAAGAAGTAATGCTAGGGCTTAAGGCCCACCGGAGGATTCTCCTGTTCTTTGGTGAGCCAGTCCGATGCTGCCACAGCCTAATCATAATCCTCCCCTTCTCAGATCCATCTCTGCATCACAGCCTAACTCTAACCTTTTCTGTTCCTAACCCAAACCGTCCCCTTCTACACTCCATCCCCTTCCAACATCCTAACCAGTGGTCGAAGTGGATCTTTAAAAGTGATGGTATGGACATTCAGAAGTGGTGGTATGGAAACACTGAATATAATAGAAGTCAATGGAGATTTGTAGTATTTCAGCTACATCAGTGAGAGACGTGCCGGTATGGCATACTCCCGTATACCCCCCACTTCCCAACATCCTAACCAAAACCTCCCCTTCTACACGCCATCCCCTCCCAACATCCTAACCAAACCCTCCCCTTCTACACTCCATCCCGTCCCAACATCCTAACCAAACCCTCCCCTTCTACACGCCATCCCTTCCCAACATCCTGACCAAACCCTTCCCTTCTACACTCAATCCCTTCCCAAAATCCTAAACAAACCCTCCCCTTCTACACTCCATCCCTTCCCAACATCCTAACCAAGCCCACCCCTTCTACAACCCATCCCCTCCCAACATCCTAACCCCAAACCTTCCCTTTCTACCCTCCATCCCTTCCCAACATCCTAACCCAAACCCTCCCCTTTTACACTCCATCTCCTCCCAACATCCTAACCCAAACCCTCCCCTTCTACATCCCCCTTCCATAAGCCTAACCTTATCCTTACCCTTTTACAATCTAGCTCTGCCTCACAGCCCAATCTGAGCCCTTTTCTTCTATGTTCCATCCAATTTTCACAGCTTAACCCTATTTCCCCCTTCTCTGACCACCCCTTTATGCATACTAACACTCACCTCTGTTTTGTGATGCGACCTGCTTCAAGACCCATTCTAGCTCCATAAGATTAAGAGCCTTGTCCATATGTTGTATGGACATCATTAAAGTTTAGAACTTGTGTTGGCATTTGGTACATAATGAGGCTGAACGGGAATGATCAGCGCAGGGATTGCACAGGATGTGGATAATGGAGTCTCGCAACATCCTCGATTCCCTGCTCGGAAATTTGAAGGTTCTAAATTCAAACTATAATCCGATTTATTTACTCTGATTATGTGAATGTGTAATTTAATTCTCAGATTTGTTTCACTTATTAACCTCTCAGCTGAGAGTGTCCAGCCTCCCTAGTATGACAGTCAGAGTACTGCAGCTACAGGCACATTCTCAGTCCCGCATCGTTACTCATTACTAAACGATTACATTAAATATTGCCAGGCCTCCTCCAGTTCTGGAGAACAAGTTAATGGTCATAATACATCTTGCGAAGGAATGCAAATGGCTGCCAGATATTATCGATCTGCCACATATTACAATACTACATGTTGCTAATGGATGGGTGTTTAATGAAGTGCCTAGAGACAGCAGACATACTACAGAGCTCTAACTTCAACAACCCTAGAGAAAAGGGCCAGGGGGTAGGGTGGTGCACAGTCCAGTCGCGGTCAGCAGCCAGTAATGGGCAGAAGCATCGCATGCATCCATGGTGGTCTACAACTGTCGATATCTCCTGCTTTATGGGTCACAAAGTAAATTTATCAGGGGACCTGGAATTGTGACACCGTCCTTATGGTCCATTTAGTCATCTCAGAATAAAACGTGCATGTATGCCCAAAATGGCCTCTCTGTTCATGGGTGCGATAGTAACAGCCTTTTCTGATCCCCCCTGTAGTAGAAGCTGACCTGCTGTGCTACTTGTTATGACATTCAGTAAATGGATGGCGTCTACACCTTTTTTATACCTCACCTGCGACTCATTGAAGAGGATTAAAGAGTCGCAATCTGCGAGGTCCTGGTCGTTACGCCAAAACTGACATGTAACATCTCCTGCTGATCACTGGTGGTCACTATGAAGCAACCATGGTGAGAAAGGGGTGTTTATATAATTCACTCACACACCACTGTTGGGAATTAGACAGCTAAGGAAGTCGTATGTGTAACCAATGATGATACAAGACATGGCGAATGGACCAGGTAGGTCGGAATTTCTTAATGTGTATAACTGTCAAGAGCACCACAGCCGCTATCCTATGCCGGGTTTTATATTTAAATATACAATGAGATGGCACAATGCTCTGATTGAGTCTTATTCCAGCCACTTAGTGTTGCTTGGGCCATGCTTGAACAGTGATGTGTCGCCCACGGTACACAGGTGAGATGCTCTGCTCAGGTAATAGAGCAGAGATCGGGACTACGGCGATAAGGAGGACTATTGAGCCGTGCTCCACAGGAATCATTTAGTACACTTTAAAAGCCATTTCATTTTGTATTGCTTGGAAATGATCTCTGCAGTGTATACATCAAGCACCTCAGACAGTCCTGCGCTACCAAAGTCTAGAGAATAATTGTCACTTCAAAGCAGATTGAGTCCTTCACAGGTTCTTGCTTATTCATGTTTTGAAGTTGGGGCATTTTCAGTAATCCGAAATTATCTGCGTATTATGTCATTGCCTGGAACGACAAAGCCTAAAGCTGCAATATAGCAGGAGGGTCCTTCAGGTCAGAAGATAATCTGTTCTCAACAAAGACAAAAAAAAGATTATAAAACAAAAACTTCACAAAATGTAACATCTATTATTCATTCATTGGAGGAGTAAATCCTGCAACAAGCGAGGCCAACACTGCGTTAAGTCTTCATATGTGTGTATGAGATAAGCGTAGTGGGAGGGCATAGGTATATAAATCATACAGTATGGAGTTGCCATTCATACATTAATAAATTAATTTATCATAAACAGCAAACGGCATAGCACTCGGACCCACACACCATTCAACCAGGCCTTAACTTATCTAAAATAAATACACGGACAACCATAGCTGGGGTTAATAAAGGGAACATGGTATTTATTGCATTGAATTGGGCCGAATTATTGATTGCAGGATTAACCTAACTGTAGAATGATAATTGTTCCAATTGAAACTTGGTGGCCTACTAGCAGATGGGGGTTCAGCAGTGCACTTACCCAGAGGTCAGCCCTGTTCCTTGACCTCCTTAACCAGCCCGGTCCTACAGCAAACACTCCACCCATGACCTAGGTTAGGCAATTCTAACTTATACGGCCGTCTTGAATTGCTAAGAGATATGGAAATCCATATCAATGAGCAAATGAAAACCAAAGCAAACGCACGTCCCCTAATTCTGCAGCTCTGGTGATCGGGCTTGTAGCATGTGTGATTGTTACTGGCTTCAGAAAGCAGAATAAACCTTACAAGTACACTCTTCCAAAACAGAAGACAGCCTGCAAATTAATTACCAGTCCAGATGGAGTCATTAGTTGTCCTGTCAGAAGACGAGGAAGGAATAAGCGTTTCTCTTGCTCTCTACCTAATGCTGTAGAAGGGAGAAGGTGAGGTTTTCGGGGACGAGAAGCACAGAGGGAGCCGGGAGGGGGCATCGGAGACCTTGAGTTGATTTTAGAGGTAAATGAGAAGATGAGGATGAACACACACGCAGGCTCGGAGAGTTGGCTCTGGTCTTTGAACACCATCTGTTCTGGCTCTAGAAGCGAATGTGTGTAACATTTGGCGGGGAACGTCTTAGAGAGGGATGAGAGCTGAGCTTTGTAGCTGCTCGAACAAGTGGTCTGAGAGTTGTTAGCAAACACAGGGCTCACACAAACTCTGAGGATATCACTTTCCAGCCTGGAACAAGTGGCTTCACGCAACTGTACACAACTACAGCACACATGGGGTGTCATCTAATGGAAGATCACCAGGGCTGAAGTTATGCCCACGGTTATGGCTTATAATTGCAAATGTATTTTTTTTTAATAATTCAGTGCAGTGTGTGGAAAGGATTATCATCACTGTCCGGGCATAGCAGCTGCGGAACAAAACTGCAGCGAATGTCCTACAGGTTTCGTTAGTCGACCTTATACTATGTGAAAGTGTTTATTATTATGTCTACAACTCCTAGACTGAATATTGTAACACAAGGACCTAAATTTACTAAGCAGTGAGATTGCAGAGAGATTGAGTGGGGATGTTGCCCATAGCAACCAATCAAATTCAAACTTACACTCTACAGTATGTAAAATTAAACTGAGAGAGACACTAGTCCCAACCCAAACTCTAACACTAACCTTAACACCAATCTAAACCATAACCTCAACCCACACCCTAACACCAACCCTAAACCCAACCTAAACCCTAAACTGAAGTCTAACCTGAACACTAACCCAAACACCAACCCTAAACCCATAAGCTCAACCCAAACCTCAGGACCAACCTAAACTCCAACCCTTACACAAATCCCAACCCAAACGTTAAAACTTACCTTGACATTAATCTAAACCCCAACCCAAACATTAACCCCAACATCAACCCTAAACCCAATCTAAACCACAACCTCAACCTAAACCCTAAAACTAACACCAACCTAATCCCAAACCCAACACCAACACAAACACTAAAGCAAACGCTCAACATTAACCCCAAACAGTCTCAACACCATCCGTAACAACTGCGCAAAGCCTAATTTTAACCCAATCCCCCACCCAGCCTAAATCTACCAATAACATCTAACCTTAGCCCAAACCCCAACACCATAAACTGGAGTGAGGAAGATATAAATGGTGGGTAACATAAAATATAAGTATTGATTTGAAATTAAACACCTTTAGAAAGAGCTGGTAATCCCTACAAGAATTTATAACAGTATCATGTATCTCCGATAACTGATTCTGGAGAGTAGAATAGTTCTTTAGATATATTGATATAATACAATGAAAAAAAAGAAAAACAAAATGTTACTTGCATGTGGTTTTTAGAATAGTTGATAACTATCAACTAAAGAAAGCTGCTGCATTGGTTCCTTTGGTCTGGCTGGCACAGTGGATCTAGTGGTGCCATATTGGGCTATAAGGCTTGTGTAACATCACAAGTTATGAGGCAGTGGATTGCTACCTTGGCCGCAGGCACGGATGGTGGTTCCCCAGTGTTCATATAATGCCCAGTTTTACATTACACTGGTGTCATTTCTGGATGTCTCACATACTACGGGCACCAGTAAATGCCAGCCAGAATGATTGCCATAGATTGCAATCCTACTGCCATCCAGAGCAAACACTGAAATGCCCTTACATGGCACTGGCAACTGACTGCACCAGGAATACAACGCAGGGCAATGGGTACAGCGCCAGGGGTCAGGACTCCCTCTGCTGAGGTCAGTGCCAGGGGCCCCGCAGCAGCTGCTGACACTCAGGGTCCGTGTCCAATCGCTCAGTGCTGTGGGTCAGGGTCTGGTGGAGGCCGCTCACTTGGCATAGAATAAAAGGGCAATCGGCGCCAGCCAAGCAAACACAGGAGGCTGCAGCTGCCTCCGTCACTCAAATGCTGTGATATTTCCAAGCTGGGGAGAATGACACAACATCCTATGTATACCAAGCTGCTTCTCCCAGCATGCACTGGGTGCGGACACCTACAGAAAGGAGAATTCTCATATCAGAAATATTGTTCAGATAATGGGAAAATCCTCAGATCCTTTATTGCAAAGCAGAGGGAGGTGGAAAATACTAACCATACAGCTGGTAGCACTATTCCCTGAAATAATACGCACCAGAGAAAAGGGATAAATATAAGGGCCTACATGTACTAAGCAGGGAGAAAAGTGGGATGTTGCCCATAGCAACCAATAAGATTCAAGGTCTCAGTTTCATTTTACATACTGGAGAATGAGAGCTGTAATCTGATTGGTTGCTATGGGCAACATTCCCACTTTTCAATCTCCCTGCTGAGTAAATTTAGGCCAAGGGCTATAGGGGTATGCAAATCACATATTTGCATACCCCTAAACATTCCAGCGGGACAGTCCTGAGTCGGGATGACTGTCGCCTTCTAGTTTGTCCAGATAAAGCACATAACTGGAGGAAAGGGGTGTGGTTTAGGAGGAGCAGGGGAGGGGTTTGTGCTAAACATGGGGTTTGGGAAGGACTTATGCAAATTACACTGAAGTCCTGCCCCAGTTGGGTAAAGATTCCATTCATAGGTTTAGTCAGGGTTGCCAACTCCCTGAAACATTGGTGATTTACATTTTTAATTTTTAATATTAAAAGTGTTTACTGACAAATAAACGATAAATTATTATGCTGCTTTTCTAACTCATAATAGATTTCCAGGCAGTGCTAGACACACCGATGGGTGGAGCTACTTACAGGACACACCCCTTTGGTGCAGCACCTTGACAGTCTTATAGCAATCTCCCCGATATATATTTGCAAAAGTTTTCCTTGCACCACTACATACACCATGGGTGGAGTTATTCAATGGACACACCCATGGGTGGAGTTATTCAATGGACACTCCCATGGGTGGAGTTATTCAGTGGACACACCCGTTTTGTGCAGGACTTTGATAGTACTATCACAATCTCCCCAATATTCATTTTCAAAAGACGGCAACCCTGAAATAACATTATAATTCACATACACCCCCACATTGTAACATGGTTTTGCTCAGGACCACACTTGAACCTAAAAGGTGTAAGTGCAACTGTGGATCCAGAATTTTGGAGTAAGGGAAAAATCGGGTCTAGTGTAGACCTGGATAAACACTGAACCGCTGGGAAGGCAAATCTAAATGTTGAAAACAGAATTAAAGTTGGATGATAAATGTTCTATCTCAACTATAATTTACAAATCAAATAAAGTTGTGCAGTTTGTTAGTTTTCTTTTCATACAAAATAATGAAAATTGATTTTCTCCCCTCACATTGCATTATGGTTTTACTCAGGTCTACACCTGTTTTGCCTTTAAAATGTGTAAGTGCATCTCCGGATCAGCCCCCAGATGTGTTTTCGTCATTTACTTATTTCATTGGAACCCACTTTTGAAATAAGCTCTATACCCTGAAATGCGTTATGTACCAGGAGCGCTCCAGACATCTCTTCCCAGTCACTTCCTCCATTCTTCATCCTCTTCATCACATTGCCCTGACGTCCTCACTGCAGACTCCTGGATTGGATGGTTCTGGCATTGTTTATCCTGGGTGTCCCACTCAGGATCACTATTTCTGGTTATTTCTAATACAGTATGTTTATGATTTATTTATGTGTTTTGTGTTTTAGGTTTCATTTATACTCAGGACATTGTTTTATTTATACATTTATCTGTCTACTTTACTCTTATCTACATAATATGTGGNATAAACCTTCCAAAATACATAAGGACACCAAAAGGAGAATACAGTTCATTTAAAGGACTTCTTCAGCCAGATGGGCCACTGGAGTGATGGGCCACAACACAGTGCTGCTGGAGAACTTCAGCCATCCACCAATCAGTGTGCTGACAGCCATTCGGTGAGTGGCTGCCAGCTAAAAAAGAGGATAGCTATCAGCAGTCTGATTCATGGATAGCTCTAGGTGGGCCTGTGTGCATTAAATGCCAGGGCTGATTTTTAGTCCCANTCCGGCCCTGAGTACAGTACACTACAGTATGTAGCCACTAGTTTTACATTGAGCTGTATTAATATGAACATTTTGTGGCATATTTGTGTACATTTAGGCCCTGTCCTTTTTATTAGTTTATTTTCAGGTTCCCGGTTCCACCCTGCAGATTGTATAACATCGAGCCCATAAAAATGTCTCTATATCCACAAACCCAATTATTTCATTATCAGATTGGGCTTTATTTACCTTGTGTGACGTCATTTATACCTCATCACCTCTTAAAGATCATTCAGTAATATAAATGACAAAAGCCAAAATAGATTTGAATATGAAATATTTATTAAAATCTTTTATATAATTGAATTTATGTTCTATGCATTATAAAATCAGATCATAGTTATTATATACTTGTCCTATATGAGGACCAAGAATTTGTATCAGCCCCTAGACTCACGAAGAGTCGTCCTTCANCANTCAGGAGAGGAAAAACCTNATTGGAGGAAACCTCTGGGGAACCATGGCTGGAAGGACCGCCATTCCCTCTTGGCATTAAGGGACTATAGAT
>JABWIB010009335.1:10115-23375 GCA_016617825.1 Platyplectrum ornatum | reverse complement strand
TATATATATATATATATATATATATATATATATATATATATATATATATATATATATATATATATATATATATACATACATATATTTATCTTTTCCGGTGTTGCTGTAGCTGTGGTCTTATCATGTGAAAGCTTTTTCTGACTTCATTATATATCATGTTATTACTGTACCTTTGCAATGTTGTTAAAAAATGCTAATGTTTTATTTTGGCAGAATGATCCAGATTCTAGAGCCACGTTCCCTCCCACGGTCAATAATGCCGGTTGACGTTGCAGTAAGGATATGCTTGGCACATTCTCCACCATTAAAGAAATTCCTCAGTCCCTATGAGGATTGCAGAGGGAGAAGTTTTGTGAATCGGTTTAAGCCACTAAGGCCATGTCTCACCTTAAAAAAGGATTCTGAATCCAGAAACACTGAGTGGAACCGTTCCAAATCCAGAGGCAAAAAGAAAGTCGTCTTTGCCGACTCGAAAGGACTCTCCCTGACGTCAGTGCATGTGTTCTCAGAGTTTAAAGAGGAGCCCGCGAGTGACCTCCAGTTCGATCTAATAGATCTTGAAGGTATCACAGCCAGCTTAAAGCTTCATGAAGAAAAGAATTTGATCCTGGGATTCACTCAGCCGTCGGCTGACTACCTGCAGTTCCGTAACAATATTCAGAATAACCTGATCTGCCTGGAGAACTGCAGCCTGCAGGAGAGGTCCATTGCTGGCACCATCAAAGTCAAGAATGTCAGCTATGAAAAAACAGTCAAGGTACGAATAACCTTCGACACGTGGAAGACGCACAGCGACGTTAATTGCCTTTACATGAACAATGTCTATGGAGGCGCAGACTGTGATACCTTCTCCTTTGTTATTGACCTGCCACCCAGCATTCCCAGCCATGAGAAAATTGAGTTCTGCATATCCTATGAATGTGGCGGCCAGGTCTTCTGGGACAATAACGACGGACAGAACTACAGCATAGTTCATGCGGAGTGGAAATCAGATGGCGTGCAGACCAACTCCCTGACAAAAACAGATATAAGTTCATACAATTCCCTAAAGATTAAGTCACATAATGATTTCAATCAGTTCGGAATCCCTAAAACATCATTTCCCCTATATCCTCAATGGCAAAATTTGAGTAAAATAGGAAATACATCACCCTACTGGTGAACCCAATTGTTGGCTATTCTGTTTGATTATCATATGATCTCAATGTCCATTGGGACAAAAGAGCACAGTATGCATAAATGCCACACACCATGTAGTGACACCAGTGACAGATCGTGTCTATTTTTGCAAGCGTGAACGTAATTCAGGCAACAAGATTTGTTATTAAGCCAATTGCTAAAGTTCAGAGCGTCATTTAATCCCGGATCAACCTGTAGTTGAATAGAGCACATTCGCGCTCTGTATCCCGGTGGAAGCGGGGGTACTGATTAACCTATTACGCTTATGCAAAACTAGTACACAGAATATGTTGACCATATAACATGCAGTATAAATGTCCCTCCTTTTAGGATGACTCTGTGGTAGGACAGTAAAATATAAGACATGAGATGGTCAGCAGCCACTGAATACAGGTAGACCATTGTTGTAATAAGGAAAGGGACGTGTTGTCCAATCTGGCTTCATGCTGCCCATTAGCGACACAGACGCTATAAAAGGTAAAGTGTTCCTCAGCGGATGAGGGTTGCACACAACATAAATGTATTACAGTTAAATGACGTTATAACTGTAAACACTAATATTGATTGCACTGTTAATCACACAAAGCCGCCCATACACCGGTAAGGTTATATTGTGTGTTCTGTATGTTTTATAATGACAATCCTGACTTCACAATCTTGCATGTCTGATCTATTCGATGATTGTGTAAGGAGTGCCTTTAAATCATGCCAAAAATATGCAGATATCTAGCTTGTTGACTAGATGTTTTATATGTAGTTGCATTTCTTGTGTGTGCCATACATAAAGAACACGGAATAAGGAATATGTATGAATACAGCTATGTACACTTCTGTGATATCTTCTCAGTCATCTCCTTCCTCAGTGTATGTGATGCAAAGACGGATGAGGGGATCACATAGTAAAAGCTGTGCACCCGAAATAATTTGCACCCGATCTGTAACCATTTTATATCCTATCCTTCATATTGAAGGCTGACCTGTACCGCACCTTTATTGTGAATTAAGTATGTCATAGAATCGTAGGTTCCTTCAAAAGGATGAACTGATTGTAGTTAATATTTTTGCACATGCTTAGGCAAATCCTTAGAGGCGTTTCTTTTTTTTTTGTCCAGAATGTAAAGGCTTTTTGTATTAAAAGGAAAATACGGTATCACTATCCTTTCTAATAT
The DNA here is from genome assembly GCA_016617825.1 of Platyplectrum ornatum. Classification (NCBI taxonomy): domain Eukaryota; kingdom Metazoa; phylum Chordata; class Amphibia; order Anura; family Limnodynastidae; genus Platyplectrum; species Platyplectrum ornatum. The sequence goes on along the minus strand of JABWIB010009335.1, from coordinate 21,027 downwards.
AGAGGTATATGGGTATTGGTATTCTATCCCCATAGATGCTTTGTGAAACATTTCTGTGCACTTTTTAAATATTTACAATTTAAACAAAGCAGTTTTAATTTTGTTTTCGTGTTACATTTTTAAACGTCTAATTGAGAAAATACAGGGCTGATATATGTTCCTAAAGAATCTGTGAAATAAACTGTGATCTCCCTTTGGGATTGACAGCGTTTTATATGTTTCCTAATACTGAAGAAAAATGAGAAAATGATGCAATAAACACTTTGTGAAATGTTTGTCACTTTATTGGAGGATGGGAGGAGAAATGGAAATATTTTTGTATTTGTAAGAATGGATGTTGGACATGATTGATGGTTGGTTCTAAAGGCTCAATGTAATGTATGTCCCCTACTGTAAAGGTTTATCACTGTACAATGGAGCTGTATGAAATATTTCTGACAATAAATTATGTTTTTCCTATACTGAATCGTGCCCTTATGTTTTGTCCGGAAGCACCATACTGGTATTTTGTAAAATGAGTGGAATTGAGCCTACAGAACACACAAGCCGCTGCTCAGTCTTATGCAGTGGCAATGCTTTATGGCGGCAGGTGTAAACTCCATCCAGATGCAGAGCCACAGATAGAGGAAGAGTACACCTGAGAAGGGAAGGATTTGTAAAGAAAGGGGAGATTAAGTAGTCCCGGGCTTAAATTTACTAAACAGGGAGATTGAAAGTGGGGATGGTGCCCACAGCCACCAATCATGCAATTTCCCTGCTTAGTAAATTTAGGCCCTGGGAGAGGGGGATTGGAGCATTTGCTCCAATGCTTTGGAGCATTTGTCCTTATGTCATAATCGTAAATTAAATCAAAGTAGCCCCAATCCTGCCAATTAATACATCATAAAAAATGTTTGAAAATAGATATATAGAAGGCTACATGGTGTATATGGGGTTCACTAAGGGGTAGTCTGTATTTTGCGTTGTGTAATGTATGCAGGGCCGGACTGGCCATCTGGCAGTTCTGGCAAATGCCAGATGGGCCACTACTAAGTGCTACTGGAGAACTTCAGCCACCCACCAATCAGTGTGCTGACAGCTGTTCGCTGACTGGCTTCCGGCTAGAAAAAAAAGAAGATAACTATCAGCAGTGTGATTGGTGGATAGCTCTAGGTGGGCCTGTGTGCATTAAATACCAGGGCTGGATTTTTAGTCCCAGTCCAGCCCTGATTGTATGGCAGTTAGGAGGATAGTCTGTATGCCGGTCACTGGGATATATTTTTTAGCAGCCATTTTGACATATGGTGACAAATCTGCACAGAGTCCTTGAGCAGCAGGGAAGCCTACGCTTAGATCCCTGACACTATGCATCATTCAAGCAGTGTAGATCTGTGGTGTGATCTGTGTGAGATTGCTGTTTTAGGTAGTAAGTAGGGGAACTGGGATTGGATGGCTATACACACACAATGAGGAAGCAGAAGGCTAACTGGACAGACACATGCAAGGAAAGAATAGAAAGACTGGCTGGACAGAGACATACGCAGGGGAATTGGATATCTGTAGAGACATAGTAGAAGGGGCAAACAAGTAAACAATGTGTTCCTTCCTTTCCACCAATCTTTTATTCAGTGTATTGTGTTCTGCAGCACTGGGCGCTGAGTAATGGAGAGAAGATGTCTGCCGTTCAGAAAAGAGCCCCCTCTGCTGAAGCCTGTACCCGAGCCTGGGTATGTACCCGAGCCTGGGAATGTTCTTTCCTCTCCCTGTGGAAGCTGAGAGGACATCTGGGCACTCATTAATGTTCTTTCTAGTGTATGGTGCTGATGACGAGGCGGTTTGGCCAGTGAGTGCGCGGCTTTACAGTCACTATGATGACAATCTTATTATAGACAATTATACAGCAGACTCCATAAGATTTGCTGTATCATTGGTCATTATGTATTTAAAATGGGAACGTATTTTGTTGACAGGTATACTATGCCACAGATATATTTTCTGAATGGTAGCACTTTATAGCATCAATAGAAAAAATAATTAACATAAAAAAAGAAAGAAATTCTTTGTCCAGTGTCGGACTGGGGTACCTTGGGCCCACCAGAGGAAATCATTCTTGGGGAAATAATGCTAGGTCTTGGGGCCCACCGGAGGATTCTCCTGTTCTCTGGTGGTCCAGTCCGATGCTGTGCTTGTCCTGTGTCTCTAACTACTGTGCTTACCTTTCTGTCCCCCATCTCTGTCCTGTCTGCTGTCTTCTTCTCTTCACCTCTGTCCATCTGTCCCCTGTTCCTCCACTGTGTCCTGTTGACTCTCTCTTCTTCTCCTCTTTATTAATATAGCAGCTTCAATAGTAATGTGCAAGAACTACTCTTTCCCCAAGGAATACAATGCTATCAGTTTGGGAAAGTAAAGGGAAGAATTTATTTTTAAATGTGAAATTGAAAGAATGGATTACTGTATTACTGTATATAATATATATATATATATATATATATATATATATATATATATATATATATATATATATATATATATATAAAATGGTGTGTTTTACTTTTTCCATTGAATAGTAACTGTTTATTTGAGAATTTCATATAATATCTTTAAAACATGATTTGGAATTACATTTGGAGCACATTCGTTGGTATTTTGGAACGTATAATGCCTGAAAATATCTCTGTTGCTATACAACAACCCTATACTGTACACCAATTACTTGTGTTGTAAAAATGAGATATCATTGAAGATGACTTGAATATGTGATGAATTTTAACAAAAACAAACGAAACTTGTTAAACTCAGGTGATCTGAGGCCTTGTGTACTGTTGTGTGCATGCACCAGGTGTGCAGTTTATGTGAATGTTTCTCCAGAACTGGGTATGACCAGAAAACATGTGTCACTATGTGTGATTATGAGTTTGGAGATGCATCTCATGTGGGTTGGGGCATGCGATGTTGAGCTGATAATACGGAAATATGACGTGTCAAAGTGCATAGATTGGCTCCTGTCCAGCTCTGTTTTAGGTAAATGCACTTTTTTGAAATCGCTCATCATTGTACCCAATTGCTCATGTATTGCGCTATGAATGCTTAGTTATATCAAACTAGCCTTTTGCCCGTGACTTTGCCCTCGTGGATATATTAACCCAATAAGACTATTTTCATTGCGCCCATCCTCCAGTTTAAGTTCACTACCCAACCCCTAAAAGAATTAGCGTGAACATACATAGCCTTTATGTTAATGGTTACTCTAAGTAATTAAAGTCAATTTACAAAATGCATTGATCGGTTTATGAGTTTATCTTATACATACAAACTAGGAATGAATTTTATCTATAGTGTAAAATCCAACTATGGATTTAACAATAATGTCGGACATTCTTGACATTTTATTTTTAACCCCTTCTCACTCCCCCATGCAGATATATATATATATATATATATATATATATATATATATATATATATATATATATATATATATATATATAATTACACAACTGTGATGCTCTCGGCTGGTAAAATAGAATAATATATTCCTTAGGTTGCTTTTATGTGGTTAGTATCCCCGCTGTGCTGGGTTAAACCTGCAGAGAAAGTCTTCGTGGCTCATCTGTTAAGTCATCCTACTTATTAGGATTTCAGTATACAGTCTTAGAGGTAAGATTACAGCAAGCATCTGTTTTTCTTAACTATTGGCAGTAATAGTAGTAAATTGTTTGCTTAGACGTGTTGAACAAACATGGGAATATTTGATACAATACTATTTACAGTATACTTTGCCAGGATAATAAGTATTATGTGTCCCTCTGCAAAACAATAATTAGGAGGACAGTTAGGACTATTCCATTTGAAGATTCATCATAAACTATTACTTCACTGAAACCAGATTACTGACCCTAGGGAAATGACGTCTTTTAGAGTATTGTTAAATACCACACACTTCTTGAGTATGCTATGTGACCCACAACTCTCACATTAACTGCCCTAACACCCTCACTGAGCTTTCTATACCACATCATATCAGTCATAACAATTAGTTTTCTGTATAAAGTGAAATCTATCTATCTATCTATCTATCTATATATATATATATATATATATATATATATATATATATATATAGTCCAATGAAGCCAGAGTGACATTAACCTCCTCAATAACTGTATCTTAATCCTCTCCCCGTGTATCACCTTGCCCAGAGTCCATGATAACTTCATTTTCAGAGCAATAATAGCAGTTTGCCAGCAGCCTGGCCCACGACTAAACTTGGGGCTTAAATGTCATTGGGACTATTATTAATCAGCTTAGCGACCCTGAAAGCTAATGTCAGTTATTTTGGACATTTAATGTTTCACCCCTTCTCACTCCCCCCATGCTGATGGGGGCTGAACTCTTTTCTCACTGATCCTCCTCCAGTCACACCCCTCACACACAGAAGGGAAATTTGGCTTCCACAGATTCAGACTTTAGGCACTATTGACTTACTCAAGAGTGGGCAAAACCATGTTGAATTGCAGGGGAGTAAAGTTGCAATCAGCATTACAATTGAGAGATGCTGTTTAAAGCCCAAGTCTAATAACAGTGTAACAGTAACGCTGGTCAGTATATGTGAGCAACATGCAACAATAAAGTATTCTCCCTGCATGCACACACTGACATTCATTTTACCTCCCTGCAATTCATCATGGTTTTACCCTCTGTTGAGTAAGTTGTGAGTAAGTCATCAGTACCTAAAGTCTGAATCTGTTCCACTGAACCCTTCCTTAAGGAGTTGATTTACGTATTCCTCAAAAATTTGCCGCATATCATCCGTGTAGTTCCTGTGTATAAATCAAATGACGCTTGTTTATAAGGCGCCGCATAGTTTCCGCAGCACCGTACATAGTGAAAGCACATACATAGCATGGGGTACAGTGTACTGGTATACAATACAGTAACAGACATGAAATGGTATACATCATAAGGGTGCAATACAATAGCATACAGTAACAAAGATGGACTACATACGTAGCATGAGGATGCAGAATAATAACTCAGAGGGTTGGGATGTATATAATGTATTACACTGGATAAAGGATAACAGAAGGATGGGGGTCCCTGCTCCTGAGAGCTTACATGCTAAGGGAGGTTTTGTCTCACATACAAGCTTCTTATACATCAATAAACAAAGTATTGATCCATGTAACATGAGGCAATACCAAACAACCCACCGCATCACATCAACCAATGAAATAGAGAGTGGACTACAAGAGAAAGCCTTTGGTTAATATTATGTGTATATTTCTTCTTTAGGACATTTATTTATCTTTTCTTTTATGGGAAAGTGATATCACCTCCAATTAAGGGCAGGAAAAATGTGCTCCATGAGTCATTCAGGCTGTCACAGTCTTGTAGACTTTCTGGCTCGCAGCCATTTGAATCTTATCTGTGTAACTGGGAGCTTATATGTGAATACTTTTACTGTAGTATCACTGACACAAAGTATAAAACTGAGCAGAGAAGCAAAATATCTACTGTGACAATGTAGTACCCAGCAGAAAGAACACACAGGGTGCTCTAAGCGTAAAACCATTAAGTACATTATTATTATTATTATATTTTGATAATTCATTGGCATATGGGTCAGGTTATGTTGAATGAGCGGCTTTATTGATGTAGTGCATGGTTGCCCACTCTCCCTGAATATCATGGAGACTCCCTGAAAAGTGGGTGATCTCCCTGACTCCCTGAAGTGCTGGATAATCTCCCTGATGCTCATTCAGGTGAAGAAGACATTGTGTTATGATGATAGAAATCACACATTGTGTCCTATTTCTATACAGATAATGAAGTTACTGGTTCTCCTATTTACATCTATTCACAATAAATAGTGACAGTGATTATTTACTGACAATTTAAGAAACAATAAATACTGATGCAGCTATTTTTATTGTGAAATAGTTCTCATGGCCGAGCTAGACACACCCATGGGTGGAGCTATCCACAGGACACACCCCTTTGGTGGCACAAGTTACACCCCTTCTGTGAAGCACTTGTCACAATCTCCCTGAAATCCATTTGCAAAAGTAGGCAACCTTGATGTAGAGTTGTATTAGTGTTCCATTATTTGGAAGAAATGTTTTTGCTGTGCTGCTTGATATTTGAGTGGACAAGGATTTGCATTTTATACAAGCTCAGAAACTAAAGGCTGTTTTTGTTTTATATTTGGCCCACATCTTGCTTTTTCCGATAGCACTTCCTGTGTACACCTTGAAAACTCCTATGACTTCTGATATGTAAATCCTTCCAACTCTAAAGAAATGTACTAGATTTACTCTTGGTAAGTGTAATCCCATTGAGTAACTCTAACAGTAGGCAGGGAAATAGGTGTTTGTGTGGCATGTGAAAAGCCGGAGTAGGGCCATCATAGGTCAGCACCTGTCTGTCATATAAATAAAGGGTCCAAATTTACTAATCAGGGAGATTGCAGGGAGATTGAAAAGTGGGGACGTTGGTCATAGGAACCATATTCAGGGCCGGCACTAGGTCTGCAGGCGCCCTAGGTAGGCCTAGCACCATGCCCCATGCAGGTGAATAAAGTGCGGCGTGACATACCGTGTCCCGTGATGGTGTCACATCGCTTCAAAACAACCGAGGAGGGCGGCGGAGTGGTGCTGTCCGTCCTCCCGATTTTAAATTATCGCAGTTTTTTTTTTGCACCATTTTTCTAATAAATTTTATTTTTTAATAACTTCTTTTTGCCCTGCCCGGTTGCCGCCCTTCCGGCCCTAAGCGCCAGCATGAGTTTCATTTTACATACTGGAGAATGTGAGCTTGAATCAGATTGGTTGCTATGGGCAACATCTCCACTTTTTCAATCTCCCTGAAATCTCCCTGCTTAGTAAATCTAAGCCTTGATGTGACAACAGCTACAAACGGTCTGCAGATGCTGATGCTGATGTCCTCTCCACTTTATAATTTATCCTGGAAAATTTTGAGTTTTCTTTTTAGTTTAACTCTTCTTCACCGAAAAGGTCACTTCTCTTTAACATAAATGTATGACCAGAGTGTCTATGCTCTTTGAAGTGTATAAGGTAGGCTAGCTATCTCAGGTTCATGTAGGACTTATATGAGGTACAGGGTTGATGCAGTATACATGGAACGAAACTTCACAAGGACATTGATAATCACTGATGAGTGTGTTCTAGAAGTATGATTTATCTTTGGAACTATAATATGGTTGGTGATAGGTGGACAGCAGGTTGCAGTCACTGGGTATCTAAGCATTTACCCATAACCTCTGAACTGCTGCTAAGCAACTTATAACAGATCACCCTGAAGAGCTTTAAGAATCATCCATTTAATACATCACTAGGCTAGCAGATTTATCACTATTCTCCATGACCTCTGTGTCAAGCTATTAGTCTCTCACACGTGTATTTATAGAGATGCTTTAAACTCCCATCTACTGGAAAATAAGAAATGAAAGTTCTCAGCTTTATTTTACAAACTGGAGAATGTCAGCCCATATCTGATTGGTTGCTATTGACATCATCTCCACTGTTCCAATCCCACAGTTTAGTAAATATAGGCTCTGGACTGCTTGCAATCAATAAATGATAAATCCAAAGAGTTATGCCATGCACAATGAACTTGATCCAGACTGTGGTGAGGTTAAGGTTGGACTGCACCCCAGACGAGACCTAGCACTGCCCCCCCCCCCCAACCATCAAAGTTCCCCGCTGCTCCCTCGGTCCAGTTCACATTGGAGAGGGGGTGCTGCCTTTCTACAGAGGAGCGGTAGACGTCATCCCTCAGATGGCCTCATGGTTGCACCGGCCCCGCTAGGAGGTATTTAACAAGTACAGTAACGACTTAGGTACTATTCAAAGTTAAGGTTAAGGTTGGGTTTCTGTGTGTTTCTTTCTGTGTGTGTACGATTGGAGTAGTCTTCCGATACATGCACAGTAATCTGAATATAGAACACAAAAGCTGTGCCGTTCTGGATCAGGTCCAATGTCTTTCTGTGGAAACACTTTCCTCCACTTTCTCATAGGGTGAGGTCCAGTTTCCAGAAAGTTTTTGGCAGACACAACTTCCAGTATGATTTGTGTATTCTTGAGGATGCATGTGGAATAAGTGTCAGATGAATGTTTGATTGGACAGGATGTGATTTTGTGATCTGATTTTCATGTCACTGATCACTGGCTGATGGGTTATGCATGCATTAATCTAACAGCAAGGCTGAATCATAGGCTATGAAAGCACCAGTTATATATATATTAGTACGTGTGTTAGCAATGATGAATAGAGCCGCATTCCTTATTACAAATATTATTATGTTTGAATGTAAATGAAAATTGTAACTTTTTGAAGTTCCTATTTTACTTCCTGTTATGATACCAGACATTGGCACATTTCCTGATAGATGGCTAAATCAAACCTTCAAGGATAAAACAAAAGTCTTTCAGGTTATAATGCTAAATGTCATCCAAATCTGCAGATACATTATTATCCATACAGATATAATACATGTTATATAATACATTTTATACAAGTAATGATTGTCTAAGTCCTAGGTTCTCAAACCTGTCCTCAGGACCCCCTAACAGTGCATGTTTTGCAGGTCTCTTTACAATCACTAGTGATATAATTAGCATCACCTGTGGACCTATTCACATATGTCAGTCAGTAATGAGCACACCTGTGCTCCAGCCCGGAGACCTGGAAAACGTGGACCATTAGGGGGTCCTGAGGACAGGTTTGAGAACCACTGGTCTAAGTGGTATCTAAGTCTATTAGGTAGACAATTGAAACAATCTGACCACTTAGGATTACATTTTAATATTAAGGCCCCTTGGTCTTATAATTGCTGATTTTTTTCTAGAAATGATTTTGTCATTTGTCTGTAATGCGAAAACTTTGAATAATAAGTATTTTCACTGTGTTTGTGTATTACAGTTTGTAAACATATATACACATTACGTGAGTATAGTTGGTAGATTAAATATTGTAATGCCAGCGCTTTCTATACTGTTTGTCATTACAATAGGTAAATAAAGCAGTAGCAGGGACAAAGAAGGGAGTAGAGGGCCAGGAGTTAAGGAATAGTTATTTTTTAATATACTTTTGAAGGTTGTACAATGATGAGTTTATTTATGTTAACATGGTACCTCCACAGATACCACTTTCACACTGAGCACTATTACCCGTGCAGTTCAGTCAACTACCTGGGTTGATTGAACTGACCAGGGAGTGTGCTCTGTGTGAACAGCGCTAAAATTACTACTAACTACCCTGGTTCAGTGAGATTGGTGTTGACCAGGGTAGTTTGTGAATTGTCAAGGTAATTCAGCAGTGTGAACGGGGTTAATAACCAGGGTAATTCAGAGCCCCAGCAAACTACCCTGGTAGTAAAAAACTGAATTACCAGGGTAGTCTGTGTGAACGGGGTATCACAATACATTTATCGCTATTAAAACTTTTTCACCAATGATTCCACTGACATTATAGTTTCCACTGCATCACTGTTTACTATGTTAAAGTATATAATTAAATGTTCAGACACACAAGATGATGTGTATTGAACTTCAAGTGCACAGTGCACATACTCTCTCGGATTAAGGTTTGTGGGGTTCCCTGGGCCAATAAACAATAGGGGCCCCAGCTGAACATTAACTAACAGTACTCAAATAAAATACACACACACACACACACACACACATATAAACACAAGGTATATGTGTCCAGCCGCAATTTCTATTCCTCTTATGTGCGTCCAGCATCTATTTCTGCCCCTTGCATCAATCTTCTACATCAGCACCCTGTAAGTGCCCAGCCCTGTCGTTTATAATAAGTGCAATAATAACTCTTAAACAAGGGCTATATGAGTCCAGAATCTATCTATTTCACTAGGTAGTTCTTTAAACTGTTAGGAGTCCAGTCCGATTATAGAGGACAAATTGTTTAGATATAATATAAAATTATCACATTTTATTAATTCCTATTAAAATCATACAGAATAATGTACCTACCAAAATGTGAAAATGTAAAAAAACCTTAATAACTAATAAACATGCAACATACAATACTGCTATATATATATATATATATATATTACAGGATAGATTAATGTCCGGGAATGGAACTATATAATGTATATTGCGTGTTACTCCTAAATCTTGATATGCCACACACATTATAGACTTCTAATTTACTTTATACAGTGTACCAGCTACTAATACTTAATATAACCTGCATATAATACAGCAACATTAAGGGGGGTTTCTGGTCAACCAGAAAACCCCCCTGTGTTTGCCTATGGTGTTTCTTACATAGTTGTATTTTTTTGTTTTGTAGTTTATTTAGTAAATTAGTAAAGTAAATTATAATGATAGACAAAGTTGAAGCTAGGAGCAGGTTTATTATTCTGCACTTGCCACTTAATACCTCTATTTAACAGGGCTGAACCGGAAAGTGACAGTTACCTGGACAACTATGTTGTAATGTGAGAGATGCAAAATGCTTTTCTTTTGTTCATAGATTATGACAAAGCTTTAAGTTTATTATATAATGTAGAGTAAACCACATAAGTGCTGAGGAAGGGGAGCAGTTTTTTAGAAATCTGTTTATGTTAGCACTTCAACAATACAAAATGTACATAAAAAAATGTGCAGTTTCTGCGTGAATGCGCCATCCAGAGTTGTGTTTAAACATTTTTAATCACATTTGCCATTTCTACCTTACATTTATCTAAATGAGGTTGACAAAATGCACACCAGTGACACGACAAAGTTGTAAGCACTGCACAAAACCAAAGTGCAGGCCAGAGAAGCCTTACTACAACTAATTTAACCCCTTTGAGACGCAGCCTATTTGGTCCCTAATGACCAAGCCCTATTTTACACATCTGACATGTGTCACTTTATGTGGTAATAACTTTTTAATGCTTTAA
>JABWIB010009328.1:6449-24274 GCA_016617825.1 Platyplectrum ornatum | reverse complement strand
ATATATATATATATATATATATATATATATATATATAAAAAAAAAAAAAAAAAAGAATAGTTTAGTGGTCCTATTTCTGCCATTTCCTGTAGTCTTGTGTAGTTTTCAGTGCTCCCAGCCTCCTTTTTTCTATTACTGGATGGCCCAATCTACTGAATGGGTTCTGCTGAGAAGTGATTTGTTGGTATTGGCGATCGATCGGTGCGCTGTATGTTACACATGCAAAAGTACAAGCTCTCCAGCAATTGTATTCATGCTGGGAAGGCTGGAGGAGTGCTTGAACATGTTGTGTAAGTTTGGGCTTGTCTTTTTGTTTTGTGGGTTCTTTTATTTTCAGGGTTCCTTCATAGTTATATTACGTTATTTATATATTGAATTAATTACTGTAATAATGTTTTATATATCTATCGGCACACACATCATACTGCACACAATAATATACACACAAAACACTTGCTTTGAACTAAGTCATTCTTCCCAAGCATTCCCATCATCTGTGTCCCCCTAGATCCTTCCTTACACATCTGATTCATAACCCCTCAGCTAAAGTCCCTTCTCTTTCACGCAGGCTGGTTCTTGTTTTGATGCATTGAGTCTTGTAGGGGTTATTACTGGATTTAATATATATATATATATATATATATATATATATATATACATACACATACATATGTTTAATTTATTTATAATTATTTTATAGTTATTTATGCACAGGGTTAGGTGCCGCTCCTGCTCAGCAGTCAGCAGATACTTTGTCCTCATAATTAGCTGTAGTTAGGGTGAGTAAATGTCCAAGGCCTTAATTTGCTAAGCAGGTAGACTGAAAAGTGGGGTTGTTGCCCATAGCAACCAATCAGATTCAAGCTCACATTCTCATTTTACATTTGCTATGGGTAACATCCCCACTTTTCAGTCTCCCTGCTTAGTAGTAGGCGCATGGCTGAAAAGTGGCTCTGAATAAATTCCTCACTCATGTTATGGACTAGGCCCCTGATGGTTAACCTGTGACACTCCAGATGATGTCAAACTACAAGTCCCATCATACATTGCCTGGAGTTTGGAATGCTGAGCCTTTAGCACGAGCTGGCAAAGCATGATGGGACTTGTCGTTCGACAACATCTGGAGTGTCACAGGTTAGCCATCCACTAGGACATTTTCAGGAAAAACTTTCCACCTCAAAAATAATTGTGCTAAAAATGTGATAAAGGCATTTGTTTCCTCCTGTCTGGGTACTGTCCATAGTGACCTGTAGTATGGAGTGATTACTCTCATAAGACAATGAAATGTAATATACTTATAATAGTATGAATTCTTCTTTCTTACTGGTTCTTGTGGGTATTGGTATTGATAATCATCCAGTCTTCGGCACCATTCTCTAGAGTAATGTCATTCCACACCCTGCCTGTACTGGCCTATCTGCAGCCGTGGCTGGGTACCAGAGAGGTGTCGGGCTGCTCCCCATTCGCTTTCTCTCCGGCAGAGAGGAAGATCTATTGTGACTGACAGGCGCCCTGTCCATTCAGCTGAACATGGCGCCTGCAAGCATGCAGAACTTCCTCTCTGTCTAGTTTTCCTATTAGTGTTTGTTACAGATGGTGGTCTTATTGCTGCTGTGTGCTACTGGGGAACCTGAGCTGTAAAGCACATGTTTTATGTTCATTTTTATACTATAAACCTTGCGATGTGATGTACACCTCACCATATCCGATAGATAAAGTTGTGTTCTGGAAATGTAATGATTTGTCTGACACAATTATTCTCGCCAGTTAGACAGGTTCACCTTTTACATCCATCAGTCAACATGGAGAATACAGATTCTACCGGGAAAGGAAACGCCGAGCAGTCGGATTCTCAGCGCCAGAGCCAGATGGACCGCCTCGACCGGGAGGAAGCTTTCTATCAATTCGTAAATAACCTTAATGAAGATGACTACCGTCTCATGAGAGATAACAACTTATTAGGGACCCCAGGTATATACTTTTGTCTTAGTAGATAATATTTGAGATATGCTTAAATGGTTATCAATCCCACAGCTATGTGTATCACCCAAGTCCTCCTTAACCTGTGTGTCTGTTCACTGACTGATCCCTAGATAGCATTGAACCTGAATTGATGCATATCACACATGACCAAACAGCAGCCTGATTGTTATTACACTTAATTGATTACTATTCATCATTTCCTCTGATTAGTAAATAGATAAACTGTGGCTCATTTAGTTCATCTAATTGGCACCCAAAGCTGCAGTCATGTACTTGTTTAGCTGGAAGTACCTGATAGTGATTCCCATTTGATCTGTCACACAGCGTATCAATTGTCTGTGCTGCACTTCATTTACAAATCATCTTTGATTTGTGATGCAGTGTGCTAAACACAGACAGACTGTGTAACAGCTCTGACTAAGACACAGCAGCATATCTCAGTGTTGTATAAACATTGTGGCAAAATTCAATATCATGACCAGTAAATGAAAACACCTATTAAAATGTGAGACACAATGTCATATATAGTCATGTTTAGTGTTATATATTGTCATTAGTCATCATGTTTTTGTGGGGGGGGGGGGGTGGTTTGGTGACATTGTCGTTAATGCTTTTCTAGTGGGACTGTCACCACAACCACACACAGATTGCTCTTATGTAATATGTAAAAGATTAGCAAGACAAGATATAATATAATCTATTTTTTTTAAAGCTGCCAGGGTTGGAAATAACCAAGGAAGTTATAGATTTCCATAATTAAGCATGCCTAAACTATGTATGAACGATCTTCTTCTGCATTCCTTGCTATAGGGGAAATTACTAAAGAGGAATTGCTGAGAAGATTGCAGCAAATCAAAGAAGGACCCCCTCAGCCGAACACAGATGAAAGTCGAGGTACTTCATATATAAACCCCTCAGTTATATTATTATTGTGTATAGGACACAGCAATGTTTCTGTAGCAATGTGCAAAGGGGAATGCAATTGTTACATTACTTTACTGACAACATAATACATAGCAGTATTAAGGAAAACAAGGGGGGATATTGTGGGCTACATATGTAAATTACCTAATATCAAATTTTAAATAAAGACACATTTTATGTAGGTATGTATGTAGTAAATTTCTCAGCATTTTTTTTACATTGGTATTGAGATATGTTGCTTTATATAGCATCAAAACAGCCCCTTGGAAATTTAATACATAACATAAATTTTTGGTTTGCACTGAAGTGTGCTAAACACTAACAAAACTTAATGTTTCTGTATTCCTTTTTACTTTTACCTTTAACCTGATATAAGTGGTGGGACCTATTTTTCTAAGCATAAACCAGATAGTTAGTTTTTCTTATTTATTTATTTTTTATCTTTGCCCCAAATGAAAAAAATCAATTTGTCTCAGTTTCCACAGGAGAGGCTACAGAAGACTCTTCAAATGGAGACTCTATAATCGACTGGTTGAATTCAGTTCGTCAGACTGGAAATACAACAAGAAGTGGACAGCGGGGAAATCAGTCATGGAGGGCTGTTAGCAGGACAAACCCAAACAGTGGCGATTTTAGATTTAGTTTGGAAATAAATGTGAATCGCAGTGCTGCTAACCAGAATATGCCCTCAGCTGAACAGTCATCAGAGGCCGCTGGGGTTGAAGATATGGAAGTTAGTAGTCAGGGTGAAGTCGAACCTGAGACTGAGCCTGAACCTGAAATTCCAGTTCCAGCCCCGACTCCAACCCCAGTCCCGGTCCCAGTACCAGTACCGGTGGCTGCCCCAGAAGAAGTAAATGTTGAGGAAATTACTCCTCAGAGAGGTCAAAGGAGGGCAAGAAGCAGAAGTCCAAGCCATCCAAGGGTTCGCGCAAGGACTGATAGGAGCAGGTCACCTCTGAATCCTATTGTAGAGCAGCCTCCTCGGAGGGCTCAGAATACTTCATCACAGACTCTTGATGCTTCACCTATTGAGGAAGCAGAGGGCAGCTCCAGAACCAGACAGCTTGTGACCGCATACCTGAACAATTCCTCAGTGGAGACGGAGGGTAGCTCTAGAACTAGACAACATGTGACATCTAGACAGCATGCACTTGTTATAGAACCTCAGAATCCAAGTGCTGTGCTCTCAAACGCAGAGACAAGAACTTCTTCCCAACCCCCTCCTCCAGAAAGTCAAGACAATGCAGAGCCCACAGGAACAGGCCAAAGGCCACCAACTATTGTTCTAGACCTTCAAGTCAGGCGAGTACGCCCTGGCGAATATCGCCAGAGAGACAGCATAGCAAACAGGACCCGCTCTCGCTCTCAGACCCCTAACAACACGGTTACTTACGAGAGTGAAAGGGGGGGTTTCCGACGCACCTTCTCGCGATCAGAGCGTGCTGGCGTCAGGACATACGTCAGCACCATCAGAATTCCAATCCGTAGAATACTGAATACTGGTCTGAGTGAGACCACCTCTGTTGCTATCCAGACAATGCTTAGACAGATAATGACTGGTTTTGGGGAGCTCAGTTACTTCATGTATAGTGATAATGATGCAGAGCCTGGCACTCCTGCAGCCGCTTCTCCTCCTGTAGCAGCTGGAGGGGAAACTCCGAATATTGAAACCGCAAGTGTCAGGCCACCTGCACCAGAGCCAGTAGTCGAGCCTCCACCCATCCCTACTGTGGAAGCAGAGGAAGCAAACCAGGACATGGTTTCCACCTCTGGAACAAGAAGAGAGGTTCGAAATAACAGAGGATCTGTTACCTTTGAAGAAAGTGGCTCTCTACCATTTCTTAGGTTGGCCCAGTTTTTCTTACTTAATGAGGATGATGATGATCAACCAAGGGGGCTCACCAAAGAACAAATTGATAACCTGTCCACCCGAAATTATGGGGAAAACGATGCCCTTAAAACATGTAGTGTGTGCATAACTGAGTATGCAGAAGGCAACAAGCTGCGCAAGCTGCCCTGCTCTCACGAGTACCATGTCCATTGCATTGATCGCTGGCTATCTGAGAATTCTACTTGTCCCATCTGCCGCCGAGCTGTTCTGGTGTCCGGCAACAGAGAAAGTGTTGTGTAAACAAATTGCTACAAACTGTATATAAAGCAGACACCATTTCTAGGCTTGGCAGAGGAATCAAATAAACCGCTTTTTATGGCCACTTTGTGAGTGGTGTTTAAATTAGGGGTTTGGCTTGGAGTGAGTTGTCCTGTTGAAATGTAAACATTTTTTTTTCTTCCCCCTACACAAAATCTTGATGTTTTAATACGTGAAATAGTCCACAAACAAAGGTACTTTATAATAATAACACTTAGTTTCTTCACGATCTGTTCTGTACAATTATGCTATTTCTTACATTTCTGCAGAATCTTTAAGTGCTGGGAAGATTCCTTTAAAGAGCTTTTCAGTATTTAAGAGTTTATATACTTTGCAAGGTCTGAGAATTGTTTTAAGTAAAAAAGTTTAAATACTGTTATAGCCTTAAAATGCAGCGACACATTTTTACTCTAATATTCTTCATAGGTTCATTTTGTTATCGCTATTTGGTTAAAGAAGATTTTCTATAATTTGTTCCAATCTCTGGCCGTATGACAACTTGGCGGGTATAGCACACACTTGTACATAGATAAGAGCTAGTTCATTGCTCACACTGTGCTTATTCCTGGGTTGCCATTGCAGTATGCATATGTTTGACGTAATACCAGACCTGTTCTTACCTGACGATTTGATCCTCACTCCCCCCCAAACCCTCTAATTGCTGTACAAATAGAGCCTGAAGCTTTACTTGTTTTAAAGTTAGTTTATCATTTAAGAGCATAAATAGTGTTGAATTATTTTGAATCTTTTTTTTTTATATATATATATTTATGTATTTGACCTTTTGAACACATTGGTAATTATTAAAACCGTAAGAAAAAATTCTCCCAGCCAACATATAAATTTGTAAGATATGTCCTGCAGACAATGGACAACACACATTCTGAATACAGTCATCATTTATTTCCTAATTATCTTCTTCAGAACATACCATCGAATGTGCTAAGCACTTATAAGTTATTTCCACACAGACATTGGTTCAAACAAAATACATTGTTCTTTTTAATATTTTTAAGTCAGGTTTTTTTTTTATGGGTGTGAGCTGAAAAATGATCTTGAATGGAGTCTCNAGTTTTAGTTTTAATATGAACTAGTGTATTGGTAGAAGAGTTTGCTTCCTATGACCGGTTTAGGGTCTTCCTGCTCTGCAGTATGTACAGCTGAATGCATTTGTGCCTTGCACTGTTGATGGACTGTGTGCCATTGAATGCTTTCACGTGAATAAGAAATGCATAAATTACACAGCATAGCTTCATTTAACAAGGCAGATTGTTTTTGTTAGGTAAAGGGATCTCCGATGCACAAAAATGAACTTTTTGTTTTATATGATGTTAATTTTGACGGGGGTGGGGCTGGGTATTCTTATTTACATATTAATGAAAAGGGTAAAGAATTTCCTTCCAGCACTGAAGTTATGAAACGGCCACAAATTTCTAAGAAATGTCTGATTTCGTAAGGACAACCTATAGATCTGTAAAGTCACGTTAGGGTTTGTGTAAATAAAAAGACACTTTTCTCATTCTGTATGTCGGAAAGCCCATATTAATGGCATACTGTAGAAATTGCTGATTTAGTTTAAATTTGGAATATTTATCTTGTTGTGTAATAACAAATGTCTATGCTTGTTGAAATAAAAAAAAAAATCACTCTCCTTAAAATGTATAGCTTTTTGTAGCCGCTGCTCCATACTCTGCACAGTTGTACTTGTGTAGCAGACAATCGTCTGATGTTGATGCTCACTCATCCGTCACCCTTACACATAGCTGCCAGTTTAAGAACTGCGTTTGCAATTGTCTTCTCGTGAAACAGGGGGTCTACTTCATGTTTTAATATGTGAAAAATAAAATTGAAGCTGCTAACCTGAAATGGGAATAAAAGTTTTAAAAGAAACAATAAACAGAACAATGCTTCTATTTTTTGTCAAGTGCTGGTTCCGGCAACATATATACCGATACATCATAAACCATTGTATATTCTGCTCACAAGTCGCTTCTTTGGGGTTTTTTCCCCCCGTGCATAGTTAAATGGTTTAGTAGTATTCAATGACCATTTATGAGGCAAGCATGTACATTATTGGGATTAATACAATGTTTAAATTATGAATGCATGCAGCTGCCATCTAATACTGCAAGTTGCTATAATAAACAGTGTAAAAGATAGTTGTGCTGACGTTCTACTTTGTTTCTAAACCTCTCTCCTACCAACAGGTGACCTTTCATCTACGTTTTGCAGGAATGATTAAAGCCGCATTTTAATAGACTATTGAGGACAGATAAGGGGTTTGGTTTATAGAGAATGGCGGATGATCAGTAACAGTTTTCTGGCTTTCATTCATTAAAGGGTATAATTAAACACATTTCCCATTTCAGTATATGTAAGCAGTGCGCTATTTGCTAATTTCCTGTATTTGTGTGCTGCTTTTTTTAGTGGTCCTCTCTTATGGTATTTTCGTTTTAAGCATGCACGACAACTCCCAAACACTAAAATATGTATATCAAAACAAAAAGGCATTGTGTGATATGTGGACTATGCTGATTTTCATTGAAGTTTGTATTTTTGTTTTCTATTCTTGTAAATGAAATGAAATTCTTGCTTAATATAATCAGCCTGTGGCTGAACGAGAAACATAATTCAAGTAGTTGTCCGATGAGTGTTTGTCGTCATGCCCAGTATTATCTGCTGGCGGAGTTATCCAACTATAATACATTCTAAGCAGAACGTACACAGAGATCTGGTCTGGTGAAACGCTGCATTCTGCTTCTCATCAGGGCCTAAATTTACTAAGCAGGGAGATTGAAAAAGTGGGGATGTTGCCCATAGCAACCAAGCAGATTCAAGCTCCAGTATTTCAAATGAAACTGAAAGCTTAAATCTCTTTAGTTGCTATGGGCAACATCCCCACTTTTCAAACTCTTTGCTTAGTAAATTAAGGCCCAGGGGTTTATTTTTGTTTCTTTAAGACCCATGAAATTACCAAAGCGTGCTATACTTTTCTTCCTGGTCATTATACCCACAGAAATAGTCTGGAGAGGACGAGGCAAGTCTTTAATAAAAGGTCTCATTGGTGTATTAATACTTTTACCAAATGAACAGCAGTCACAGGTGACAACACAATTCACTCTTAAATCTGTTTGAATGTTAAATTCCAATTTTATTATATTGGTATGTGTTCAAAGTATATTCTTGGTTTATTGTATACTTTAAGTGGATTCATTCTATTTTTATAGTCTAGGCATTCCATAGTATTAAGATTAAACGTTCAGATTAATCTGTAAGTAAACAAATATTTACTCTTAAAGTGGTGATGAAGACTCGCATTAACTTCCTTCTATAGTCTTAAATAGCTACAATTGTCTCCGGACGTGTCCAAACGCTCTGAAAATCATTTCAAATGATTTTCATGATCAGAATATGAAATATGTAAGTGACCATTAAATTCATATATTGTAGGTCACTATAAAGACTGTGGTTACTCTGTACGGGGGAATGAGTGAATGTTTATATTGTTGAATGGGTTAAACGAGCCAATCTTGTATATTATCAGTTCATATTTTTCAGATTCAAATCTTGTAAAAATTGATGGGGCAAGCCATTGAGGTTACTTGCCATTCATCGAAATGGCTCTGCATTGTCTTCTAGAAATAAAATAACTGTTACTGAAAGATTTGCTGAGTGTTGTTTTGTCAATATAATTTGCTACAAACATGCCTTAAGGTTTATTTTATTGGGTAGCGGTACAAGGCTGAAGGATCATGTGATGCAATACGTGGCAATGACAGATATATAGAGCAGTGCAATGGCTTTCACATAATACTATATTTGTACACACACACATAATAGTTGGAGTTACTGTGACTGGGTTATGAAGCTAAACTGAAGTGTTATGTAAAAGGACCTGAGTGTAATTTTGTCACTGGGGGGAACCAAGGGACAAGGGCTGAAGGTTCCAGACAGACTCCATACTGGAATCAGGAAAACTTCAGTCAGGCTCTATAGCTTTTCATTAGGAGAAAGTCATTGGCTTAGTACAACACATGCAAGTGTCACATGCCGATTCCACAAAATTGGATAAGCGGCTCTGAATAGTATATACTTGAGTGCACCTCGCATTATCTTTTATAGGGAGTTTAGTCGGTTAGGTGTGTGCAGTTACCCTATGCCAGGTCTCCCCCCTCCTTTTCCCTTCTCTCTTTTACTTGTAATTCCACAACGGCAGAAATTATTTCCAAAAACTGCTTCACACCCGTTGTCATTTCTCACAAAGCACTGTTCTTTTTTTAATACATGGTGTCAGGGATGACCAAGTTACTCAGTGCTGGCTATTCTTTTTGGGGGGATGTAACAACTCGTCCATTGATTTTACCCAAGGATTGAGTACCTCATGTGGACAGTATACACTGCAACAACCCCCTGGGTGAAGATTATTTGTGCTTTAAACAACTCTGCCTGCTCCTATCTGCTAATGGTGTAACATTGGCAACAAATGGTAACTGCTCCACCAAGAACACTTGAAAAAGAAAATTTATATTAGGAGCTTCCAAAAAGCAAACCAGCCACATACTGAAATGATCCTTCAGCACTTCACACATTTGTCATCTTATTATCATGCTGGTTCAAGGGCTGCATTCATAAAAGCCAGTAGTATGAACTAGCTTAATGATAATATCACAGGTATGTATAGGGTATGTCCCTGATGGCTAACCTGTGACACTCCAGATGCTGTCAAACTACAAGTCCCATCATACATCTCCAGGAGTTTGGAATGCTGAGTCTTTAGCATGAGCTGGCAAAGCATGATGGGATTTGTAGTTCGACAACATCTGGAGTGTCACAGGTTGGCCATCAGGGGGGTATGTCATCTCCAAGTAATGTTCTTATTCAATTACAGAGGTGGGGGTGTGTATCAAGTTAGGCATTATATACCGCTCAATACGAATGTATAACATGTTATTCTGAGCGCTATTACTACACATACAAAGTGTAAGCAAATGGTGAAGAAATAGTAGACCCGATCTTCAGTGTCCGTATATACTTCTGTTCGTATGATAGGTAGTGTCATTGAGAGTGACAGCGGTGAAGTGTATTTAATTGCTTCAATAAAGTGTAAACATCAATTGGTGCTTGAGCCTATACACTAAACACATTGATAAAGATTGACAGCACAGTATATACTTATGCTAGTATGTGAAGCAGAAATATATGTTGCTTTAATAAGCAAATAGCATTGACAGTGACACACCATACAGAAAATATCCAGTCTACCCAATCATTTCATGTGCCATTGTATATAACAGAACTTTACATTCATTGTAAGAACTACATAAGACTTTGTAGCCTGTTGCAATCTTTTTATTTATCCTGTGAGCATCACTTCACCATTGATTCATTCATCATCATTCATTCATAAAAGCTGGTAATATGACCTGCGTGATAATGGTATGAAGTATAAGTTCAATGGTAAGTGATGCTCCTGTGAGAAGGCTAAGGTGAAGGTCATTTACTGTATATGTGAGTCTGTATTTCTATATGTTCCTTTTTTCTTTCATGTCTGTATTATCATTGTATGAATATTGTTCTTTTATTATTATTGACGGTATTATCACTGTGGGTAAATCGTACCCAACTAGGCTGGAGCTGTCATTTATTGTGTGATTTACATTTCTGTTTAAGCAATTTGAAGAATAAGATGGTTAGATTTTTCCAAAATGTGTGACTATATTGGTTTACTTGCAAACGCTAGCTGGTGTGTGCTGTACTTTTATCAGCTCTAACCTCATATGAGTTTATTTGTATAGGGCAATTACTCATAGTACTATTTCTGAAATCATATCTTGCTTATTCTTTGAAAATAACTTTGCGTGCTGAGCATAAGAGCATAGATTCTACCATATACAGTACATTAACCAACCAATCTTCATTTTTCTTCTACTGCCAGCTTCCTTTATTGTTTCTAAATACAGCTACATTTCTTTTGCAATCAATTATAATTGAAGAACAATAGGGTAACAAAACTTCCCAATGAGCAAAGTTGTACAACCAAAAGTGCAGCAAAATAGCCTCATACCCTAATAGCAATGCCAATACAAGTCCAGTCTGTATAAGTGATGTTTTGAGCACTCACATATATTTAGTGTATAACAAGAGTAGTGAGGGGAGAAGGAGATTGATTGTCACAAAAGCCATTGGGTATTAGCAAAATGATTACATGTACAATATAGGAAAGGTTTAGTAACAACCAAACTCAGTCATAGAAGAATAACAGATAAACAGGTTGCAAAACATGGTAAGAAAATATTTAATAAACCAAAGGGTGAAATGTGGCGTATAACAGACTAGGGAGCAATACTAAATACCTGTGCAGGTACAAGCAGGTCAAGAGGAGCCTGGCATATGGCAACCGTGGAATCTGTAACACGCTTTCCAGACATTATGGAATTTCATTTGTTGCTTTGCAATCTGGTGATATATTCCATAGTAGCAGCGTACCAAACATGACTAACCAATTCCAGGTACGTCGGGGATGTAGAATTCCTCCATTTACGAGCCACCTGGAGTTTAGCTGCACAGCATATGTGCCAAACAAGGTTGTCCGTTTGTCTTTCAATGGCTTCCACTGGAGCAGTTGCATGGCGAAAGTGTGATAGATTAGGTCCAAAAAGGGGTAATCTGAGTGCATGACCACTGAACATGCAAAAACTCCCTGTGCGAAGACGGGAAAAAGCGCGATGTGCTCGTTTTCAAGTCTCTTACGGTACAGGGGGATTGTGTTTTTTAATACGTGGCTCAATGAGCTGCGAGCTAAAAAACATGAGTTTTTCTCCCTTATGTTGTTTGCGTAAGGGGGGGGGGGGGAAACTTCACGACTACAGAATTGAATCGGCCCCATTGTCTCTAACTAAGGATTGGATGTCCCAGGGAACATGCAGTGTAAGATGTCAGGGGCCAGATACCATTTGGTGTAGACCTAAAAGGAGGTCTCAAGGATAGCCAAACTAATAGAGCATTTAGCAACCTGTGTGTGGATCTTTTCCTCACCCTCTTGTGCTACGGAGCCCCCTAAATCAGTCTCCCAGTGTACCTCATGTAAGTCCATGTCCTCTCTTTCCAGGGCCAGAGGTGAGTGGTAGAGATATACTGTAGTGCCTTGATGGGTCGTTCCAACTGAGTAAACGTTTGGAATGGTGCAGTTTGTTGTAAAGTGTGTTCTAGTAATCATTAAAAGAGGATGTTGAGCGTTCATATGTGCGTCCAGAACTGATTTCAAGTCACCCCCGACTAACACCAAACCCTTTTGCAATCTATGTAGCAGTGACAATTGGATTGTCTCATATTGTGCACATAGAGTGACTGATCAAAAACCTATTTGGCCCACCTCAATGACATACCATCCCTCAGTGGAGAGAGGTAGGAAGAAAGTAGTAGTATGAGGCATAAATAAATAAAAACACAGACCCTAAAGCAGAGAGGTTTGGGGCAAGGGTTGGAAGCATACAAAAATGTGATATAAACAAGGAATACAAGTGGGGCCAAAGAAATGTCAATAAGAGGTCCTAACACAGGTAATAAAGTGACATAAACCAGGCAAAAGACAAGAGTGCAGTAATATAGGCCACAAAGGGGTACATTACAGAATCTCATCTCTGAATCGCAGCCAAGCAATGCTTCAGAAGGATGGCAGGAGAAGGATTACAAGGCATCCCGGTGAAGTTGTGGGTTGTCATGGTCTCTAGGAGCACCAGCAAAGGAGGAAAGAAAAGAAGAGGGAAAATGAAAAAAAAAGATGGAAAGCTGGAGCCCGGCAGAATAGCCGCAAAGAGACCATGTAAGTGGATAACTGACTGGCAGATTTTTCATGTTTATTCATGGTGACGTTCACAGTTTTCAAGATTTTCGTGTTTGGTTCGCAGTTCCTCCGGTTCGCTGATATGGTCGAGATCTTTGTCAGTATCTTGCTGAAATGCAAAAATTTGTCTTGTCTGTGTCCAAGTCTAGTGCAAGTGGACAAAGGTGATGCCAGCAAGTATGTAGGATCTTGCTTTCTGGAGTTGGGTTTTGAAGGACTGCTTTAAGTGTGTGAATAGGCTGAAATTGAGTGTGTAATTGTGATTGAAAGCTAAGGATATCATCTTTAGTTGCCGGGAGAGTCTTCCACTGTTTCATCTGCTATGGAAGATGAGGGCGGATTATTACGTTGTCTTATATATGTTGAGTCATTTCAGACAATGAACTGGTTTTTTTTTATAGATTGTACATGTTTTATTGTGACAATGTAAGGGACAGGAGTAGTGTGTGAGAAATAGTAGGGCATGTTGGGAAGCTCTGCAATATAAGAAAGGTGTTCCATGGTTAAGGGTGTCAGTCACCCTCCATGCGTAACAAGAGGAGGAGAGATTGACGTAACAGCTAGTACTGCATAGGGATGCCTGGAGGTGAAGAGAAGGTCAGGAGGAGATGGCATGTTCCACAGAGAAGAGGGCAAAGCAGAGGTCACCACAGATGGGCAATGAGACTTTGGTCTGGGTGGTCCTTCAAGTAGAGGTGCCTGGCGAAGTANATGACTGTGGCACTGCAACTTTTATGAAGTGTCTCTATATCGGTGTATAATTTATTAATCTTTTTGTTTTTTTTTCTCCATAATTAATGTGTTTGTGTGTGGGGGGGAGGGTTTATCATTTACCCCACTTTTCTATGTTTTTCCGGTTATTTGGCTCTTGTTTTGGTTTTCCCTCTCTTTCTTGTTATGTTTGTCTCTTCTATCTGTTGGTTTTCTTTGCTCACAATGTCCTATTCACTAATCAGGAAGATTGAAGAGTGGGGATGTCAGATTCTCCCATATGTAAAATTCAACTGAAAACTTGAATCTTTTTCTGTTGCTATGGGCAACAAACCCCTTTTTCAATCTCCCTGCTTAGTAAATTTAGGCCTGTATCTCTCACCCCTGCAGCGAGTCTCATATGTGTCTTTAAAAACCCAAAATGTCTGATCACTGAGTAACAGAGAGTAGGCAATATGGTATCGGCGGGAGGAAGCTGGCCCTACTCTATGATATGCCTACCTGCTGAAGTGTGTTCTTCACATGACTGGTCATTATGGATGATTGTCTTCACCATGATCAAGTGTTCATCAATCACTGCTGTTTTCCATGGACACCCCAAGCCTTATTGTTTGGCTGAGCTAGTGCCGTGTATGGCATGTTGTAAATGTCATTCCTTGAATGCAGATTGTGACTTCCCGATGCATGCTTAACCTCAACCCCAGACTTCATCACTGTTTGATTGATGTAGGAATAGTTTACACCCGTCCACCAAACAGCTTTTGTGTCAGTTGTCCAGTTACTTGTCTAGTTCCATTGAAGCAGGAGGCTACATATTAAACACTGGTAATGACTAAACAATATGGATGTTAATACTCATAAAGCTGTAAGCCAATATTAGTTATATAATTGTATATTGAATATGTTTTATTAAACTAATGGTATCTGTGTCCAAATATATATTAGCCCCACTGTATGCATTTATTTTAACCTTTATTTTTGCAGTAGTCTGTTCAGTGGAACATTAATGCAATATGTCTGTCTGTTTCTAATATCACAGTAACATTGAGTCCCCTTATTCTCTGAAATAAGCAGAAATGCTGCATAACAGTATGAGTTATAACAGTACAGGTTCAATGCCACTTCTGTGTGGTCTCCTCTAAAGCTGTTTATTCTTCTGTTCATTTGGTGTACTTGTAATACACATTTCAGTTTTTATCACAGAACCATAGGGCCCAGTTCAAAATATATCCTCCCCTGTCCCTTCTCACACAAACCATTCCTCCTCCTCCTATGTCGTCATATGTAACATACTGAATACCATGGATGGTAGAGTGGTAGAATGTATTGTATACATTATAAACATATAATCAAGGACAGTCTTTGAGTAGAATCAATTTTATACAACTGCAGCTTTAAATGCATTTTGTTATCAAAGCATACACCCCACAAATTAGTTTTTTTCAATAGTTATTTTACTTTCCAAAATAGATCATCCTTGTAGAAATTCATATAAAGGCACACATCACACTTCTGAGGCTTTGGTTTCTGCAATATGCAGATTCACCTACATATGGGGGATTGGGGGGGAGACCATACCCCCATATACAACCTCACTTCAAGCTCTGGTCTGGATAGTATGTAAGGGTTGAAGATTATTTGGATCTCTGCTTGAGAAGCAGAATCAATTCAGATTAAATTTTGTAATGCATTGAAGTTAAAGACACATTTTTTCAAACTTTCATTTAACCACAAAGTTACACTGGTAACAGTACAGTAAAAAAAAGAGTTACAGAAAGTAAAGAAACATTCAACAATTGTCAATTACATAGGTCATACAGGGAGTTTGCCATGGAAGGCTAGGCCATGCAACTAAGGACACATTTTTTTGTTTAGGGAACTGAGGCACCTGAGATGTTTCAAATAATGGAGTGGATCCAGACAGATATTGATGCTATCAGGTTCCCATACACTTTTGTACACAGCCCAGTCCCTCATCAGAAACATCTAGATCTAAAAAACACATTTCAGTTTATTTAAAAAACCTGCTATAATGTAATTGAAACACACAGACCTTAAGTAGAAATAATATAACTGCAATACTTACTTTGGACAGCAGATGGCAGTAAATGTAATTTGTAAATGAGCATATGTAATGCAAGGCAACAGCAATACTACATATAACAATAACAAATTCTTAGCATTTATTTTCATAAAGCTATATTTATCATAGATACGTACATCACTTTCACACATCACTTTTTTTCAGGTGGTTGAGCAGCATTATTAAAACATTTAAAATGACAAAGTAAAGCAATACTAAAACTGAAGTTTTTAGCATGAACACTAGAGGGCCCACTAACACAAGCTAAAATTAAAGTATGTTAATATTTTAGGCCCTTATATATAGACGTACTGGGATCATCTTACCTAAATCTTCTAACCTGTATATGCTAAGTAACACTGAAAATTAAATGAATCGAATCAAATTACTTTATGCAATTGTTTACACTAATTTAGTATATGCATTAGAAATGTTCAAAGTGTACATAAACGTCATGATATTTATATTATGGAGCCAGCACTAATATTTCTGGCAATCAGTCTGCATATATTTGGATTTTTATGTACATTTTGTTGCAGTCATTATTATAAGTGTAGATCTTGCTGTACTGTGCGATGTACACCACAACTGCAACCACAATGAAGGTAAACCAGATAACCAGCATATTTAAACTAAACACAAGATGGTCTGATGTCTCAGAAGGGAACAGCCAATTAGAACTGAGATAAGATACCCAAAAATCCAGTGCTTTGGCTTCCTAAAGCACACATTCTACTTGGCTGTATCTTAATGGTAAATGAGCCTTTCAAGTCTGTGAGACGTTTAAGGGTCTGACTGACGTATAGAAAGCTAAGAGGAATATTAGATGAGGCTGAAGTCCCATGAAAGCAGAAGGATGACAACTGCTAATACAGCTGTTACATTGGAAGTCAATGATTAGTTATTGTGAGATGCTGAAGATGTTTTCCAAAATTGCATGTGGTATTTTACTGTAACTGTTTAACCCATCTTTTTTCTTTTAGTTATAGAAGACATTTATTCACACAGAAAAACTCTATAAATCACAGGAGCAAAGGAGGTGAAATACAATTGGCAGTACATTCTGTCTGCCTTTGTCAGGAACATCTGAAAACACATGGGTATGTATGAGTAGTTAACTGTTTAATTAATGTAGGAGTTGGAAACACTCTGCAGAGCAGCCTTGATTCAGGAGGGACTCGCGGTCTGAGGATGCTGTCTTTGGAACGTTGCTCCCCATTTATCTTGCTGGGGATGATAATGCTGTGGGAGGCTGGATGTTCGGCATTAGGGAATAAGCATTAGTGTATGTTGAGCTGAAAACCCCTTGAGAAACTTGTTAGAGTTTCACCATGTTTGTTACTTTTTATTACATCCTGGAGTCCCTCCAAGGCCTGTTACCATGTATACAGTGTGTTCCTTCGCAAAGTAATCCCCCCCCCCCCCTATTTGTTTTAGTACAATAAATAGAATTTATTATAAGGTAACACAGCTGTTTAACATTAAGAAGCCAGTTTGTGCTTAGAACATATCTTTACAGTTCCTTAAGTGCTCTCAACAGCTTTGAAATCAGGTTTAACCTATTTGAAAGAGGTAGATGTTGATTTATTTATAGTCGTAGAGAATGCCTATGAATGATTATACAATTATGATCCACTTCTCATTCATTATTCAGGATTTTGCCACTGTGCATATTATACAAGCTGTCTCAACGTACTCAGCAAAATGACTTATTTCTATGTATTAGCAGTTGGTGGACGCTCTGGGGGAGTGGAGATTTGAATAAGTTATTTACAGCTGTGTCTCCCTCGTGCCTACCTGGAACACAATGTGTATACTGATATGGTCAGGAAATACCTTATAGCGTATGGCACGTTGCGTGTGTGTGTGCTAAGTGATGGTGCTTCCCATTATTTCATGTTTATAGAAGCCTGGGATACAACGCAGACGATAATAATGTATAATATGTACTAACAGTATGCTCAAATCATTGTAGTCATCAAGTTTATAAAGAGCACATACAATACATATCCATAAAGCTGGCCATACACTATAAGATAAATTGTTCCAATCTAAGCATTTTTCAAGAGTGGGTAAAACCATGTTGAATTGCAGGGGAGGTAAATTGAATTAATTGCAATCAGTATTAC
>JABWIB010009327.1:13933-25038 GCA_016617825.1 Platyplectrum ornatum | reverse complement strand
TGAATGTCAGTGTGTGCATGCAGGGAGAATACTTTATTGTTGCATGTTGCACACAGATACTGACCAGCGTTACTGTTACACTGTTATTACACTTGGGCTGGAAACATCANCTCTCACCTGTAATTCTGATTGCAATTAATGAAATATGCCTCCTCTGCAATTTAACATGGGTTTTACCCAATCATAAACCATGTACGTAAATCTGGATCTGGTCCAGGGAGACTGGTGTGCATGCACATTATCCATCCCATNATAGCTATTCTACTGTAAATAATTAGCTTTTGGGTAAATAGAAACATCTTATAAATGTATTGTGGAAGCTGCCATATTAATGCACTGACATCTATATGTCCCTCAGGTAAGCCAGCTATAGCACACAGAGACCTCAAATCCAAAAATATTCTGGTGAAGAAGAACGAGACATGCGCCATTGCTGATTTGGGTCTAGCAGTGAAACATGATTCCATAACAAACACCATAGACATACCACAAAATCCAAGAGTGGGGACCAAAAGGTAAAATGACATATGTGTGTGACGTTAATGCCAGAATACCCCTTACATAGAGCAGGGGCAGCTATTCGCTCATCGTTGTTCCTGGTAATGCTGCCAATCCGTTGGCACCAAGTTTAACCGGAGAGG
Source organism: Platyplectrum ornatum (assembly GCA_016617825.1). Taxonomy (NCBI): domain Eukaryota; kingdom Metazoa; phylum Chordata; class Amphibia; order Anura; family Limnodynastidae; genus Platyplectrum; species Platyplectrum ornatum. The sequence continues at coordinate 24,397 of JABWIB010009327.1, read as the reverse complement.
TGCACCAACCAACATCAACGTAATTTAGGCATAAATCCAAAATGTCCCTCCAAGGGGGTAGCATTTTACTTTAAGGGCAGGGTCTTTACATGTTGGAAGCTATGTCTTAGTTTACTTACCTTTTTATTGTGAACTGTTGATGTTAAATTTGCCCATAAGGGATATTACCAATAATGAATGACATAGGTCAGTGCTTTCCAAAATCCGTTCGAAGCACCCTTAGGTTCACCCCTAAGACAAAATAAATGCCAAGCAGTCCCATTTAGACAATTATTATGAGCATAATAGCTATTTAGATAACACTACCATCACATCGTAAAAAACATTTTTCGCAGCACCACAGTGAGAGCGTTTCGGCACCCCGGGGAGCCTGGGCGCACAGTTTGGCATCCACTGACATAGGTAGATATTATACCATTTGGGTAAATTAGGGAGTTAGGCATAACATAAGACCAGTGCCCTCTTGTGGCTATTGTATGTTGTATGAATTTTTGGATACATACAACTCAACATAATAAACTTTGATTGATATATGTATAACAAAAATCAAAACATGTCTAAAAGTGCACATTATTGCATGCAAAAAGATGTATTCATTTAATGAAATAAGAATAATGAGCTGTACACAATCCAGCATTGGGACATATGCACAATTGCGGCTCTTTTAAGTGCGTTGATTGTACCCGTTTATCCCTGGAGGCTGTACATACACACACAAGGCCTCTTTACAAAAATCTCCGGGTGCTCCAGTTTCCCACCACATCCCAAAAACATACCAATAGGTTAGCTGACTAAATTGTCCCTAGTATATGTGCAATTACCCTTATGTATCAATACCTAATCTCCTTTAGAATGTAATCCCGCGAGCAGGGCCCCTCTTCCCCCATCCATTCTGTCTGTCTGTATTCCCGCATTGTACGGCGCTGCGGACACTTTATAGCGCCTAATAAATGATAATAAATAATGCTAATTGCGTATACTTTGCAAGCACCAACTTTGACCAGATAAAAGTGATCTTAAATCAGGGTTAAATCAGGAGTACACCTGACCCGTTGACTGGATAACAGCATTACCGGCCATGCGAATTAACAGTGTCCCAACTTCCCTAAGCAGATTTGTTCTTTCTCCTGATCGCTATAAATATGTTGTTTTTCTTTCATCAAAAGGTACATGGCTCCGGAATTACTTGATGATTCCATAAAAACAAATCACTTTGAGTCATTCAAATGTGCAGACATCTACTCACTGGGATTAGTATACTGGGAAATAGCAAGGAGATGTTCTGTCGGCGGTTAGTATCTTTTTCTTTTATCTGTATTGAGTTATTTTGTGTTTTTTTCATTATGTTTGCTGTTGTTTGTGGCCGATGAAAAGTATGACATATATGTCTTGATTGCTTATAAACTACATATAAATATCCTTACCCCATTCTTTGAGGACATGCGACTGATTACAGACTTCCAGCCAGCGGGGACGTTATTCCAAGTCCCCCAATTTATCCGGCATCTGTACCACTCTCCAGATGCCATTGTCATGCAAAATGGGGTACCGATGCTGTATAATTACAATACCACCCCATTCCCACGAGCACTCACACCGACAACTCCCCCTGTGTGTACTGAGGGATCACTCCCCCTTTGTGTACAGAGAGATTACTCCCCCTGTGTGTACAGAGAGATTACTCCCCCTGTGTGTACAGAAAATGACCACTTCCCATGTGTGTACCATGCTGCCCAGTACACGCGTATCATTTTAGTTGCTATCTTTGAATGGTCCCTCGTGTTTTAAGGCCCTTGCCAGGCCACCAGAGGGCGCTGTGGACCAGGAAAAGTTTTTTTTTTTTCCAGAATGGAACTACGTATATCTAGGGCCATTATAAAAGGGGACGGCATCTCTCTCAATGTCCATGTACCTGATCCATAGAATACATTTTTCCATACCATAGGTGTGCAATATGTACGTACTCCTTTCTCTGTGTACTCCTCTCACCCATGCAGAACTAAGACCACTTCTGTGTCTCCCCTACATAAAGTCCTATACATGCATCTCAATATGAAAGGATGTCCCATCCGTAGATTCATATGGAAGGTCCGCATCCCATACTGTAAAATGTAAATGTTACCGCCACTCACCAGATCTGTAGGAGGCAGCCTAATTCTCTTCTCTGTCCCTGTATAGGGCTTGTGGATGAATACCAGTTGCCTTATTACGACATTGTACCCTCTGACCCTTCCTTGGAAGACATGAGAAAGGCCGTGTGTGAACAGAAGCTTCGACCCAACATACCGAACCAGTGGCAAAGTTTTGAGGTATTTCATTTCATTTCCAACATGGAGACCTGGAAAACATGGACTGTTGGTAGATCGCGAGGCCACCACTGCTCTAACGCCATTTCTGCATCCTAGAATAGATCAATCATTTTACTTGCACCTCCTTCTATATCTTCCTTGTTACGTGTCTTTGTGTCGCTTGCAAAAAGGCAAATTTTCCCCTCATTGCCATATATACACGTCATGGTTTTTCATCTTGTTTCAGGCTCTTCGGGTAATGGGAAGGATAATGCGCGAATGCTGGTACGCCAACGGCAAGGCCCGCCTGACATCGCTTCGTATAAAGAAGACTATCTCTCAGCTCTGCGTGGATGAAGATTTCAAAATGTAAAACGCGTTAGCCAGGTGACAGTGGTTACAGTACGTCAATGGGATTTCTTTATAGCTGTGTTTGCTCTACCTCAAATGTAACAAGTGCCAGACTGGAAGATTGAGAACAAAACCAGTGGTCCACAAATGACTCTGTAGTTCCCGTTTTTTCCAGATAGTATTTCTATAAATATAGTTAGCTAGAGAAAAGGCTGCATACTAGTATCTATAAATTGCTAAAATACAATCAAATCCACTATCGGACCAACAGAGTATACGTATATATATATATATTAATTCTTGATTACTATTTCTATTTTGGAAGCTTTTATTTTTAAACCAAAGCAGATGGATAGACACATAGAAAAAATATGTTAATTATCATGTATTTATAATGTACATCGTTATGGCTTGTTTAATAGAACACATTTGGGGCTAAATTTACGAAGCAGGGAGATTACAGGGAGATGGAAAAGTGGGGATGTTGCCCATAGCAACAGATTCAAGCTCACATTCTCAAATGCAACTGAGAGCTTGAATCTGATTGGTTGCTATGGGCAACATCCCCAATTTTCAATCTCCCTGCTTAGTAATTTTAGGCCCAATGGTGGTTACTTAAAGGCTTACTAACCCAATATTATTAGAGGTCTCATGTGCTTGATCTAATGACGTTATTTAGAGATATATGTATATAGAATTTGTACAGAAAGAAACATTCATTGACATGACTGGCTGCTACAAAAGTACTTACATTGTCTATGCGAGGCCATTTTCTATGTGTTTCTAATATAGCTTTGAGAGGTTAAGAGGGACGGGAACATTCCTGTGGGGACCATGAATGGGGGCCGGACCCCGATTACTTTTTTAGTACAATGTACAGTATAGGACAGTATAGTTTCCAAACTTTCTCTTAGCCGCGGCGCCCTTATGGTGTCCATATTTTTCCAGGCACCCCTAAAATAATTACCAAACAGTCCCATTTTTTAAGTTTTTTAATCAAAATAGTGTAATAACTATTTAGGTAAACACAGAAATACTTCAGGTTCATATCAAATCTTGTGCTGCTCCTATACAAGACGTAAAATTGCACTTCTAAGTAACACTCGCAACGTGGCACCACACCGATGAAAATATTACGCAGCACCCCAATAAGAGCGTCGCGGCACCCCAGGGAGCCTAGGCACACAGTTTGGGAACTACTAGTGTATCAGAATACTCTTAATGCGTTCCCATCCAGGCTTCCGTACTTCAGCATACACAATGGAAGTCTGGGAAATAGATTGTAAACAAAATGATTGTCTCCCACTGATTGACACCAGAATATGACAGAATGAACATAACACTTTCCCCGTCACTTCCCTTTTTATAACATAAGCCTTGAGGATCCTTCAAGCGTTTCATGGTGTTTTATGTTCTGTTGTTCTTGTTGTTGTTGTGGTGAGATGCAGAAATTGTTGAATGCACTATATGAGGAACTAACAGATTTTATAAATAATTAAGGACACGTTCTCTAAGGTGGGAGCTGATCCAAAGAGCTGACATTTGCCAATGTTTTCACATTCATAGAATGTCATTCCAACATGACCCATTCCACCAGGTACAGAATACTCCGCTCCTGAGCTTACAACTGTCACTCACCTGGTTTAACTGAACTTAGGTTTGAAAACCATTTTTCTCCTTAACACTGTTGGTTACCATAGTAACTTATTGTCTCATACACAGGTGGTTACCGTGATAACTGATTGTTGGAAGCTCAGGAGCAGAGTAGTGTGTACTGGGTGGAATGGGTCATGCTGGAGATTTTAACGAATCATTACTTAAAATGACCCCATAATGTGATAATATATATGTAGGGTTAAAATGTTCATGATTTACTTTTTAGCAAACCACAATTCACCCTGAAACAACTACGTTTGGATCCTAAGTTATGATTTACGTTTATTTTCTAGTGTTTGCATTCAGGCTTTCTTTGCATTTACATTCCAGTTGGCATTGCAATCTCAATTGGAGATCTTCGTAGCCGCCACCATTTCACTTTGTAGAAGTCATAAATAGGCAGGGTTATCGGACACCTTGGGGTATATTTACTAAGCGGCGAGATTGCAGTGAGATTTGAAAGTGGAGATGTTGCCAATAGCAACCAATCAGATTCAATCTTTCAGTTTCATTTTACACACTGAAGAATGTGAACTCGAATCTGATTGGTTGCTATGGGCAACATCCCCACTTTTCAATCTCACTTCAATCTCGCCGCTTAGTAAATATACCCCCTAATGTGAACATACATGGATATCACAGATTTTCTATTGTGAAGTTGTGTAGATCGCAGGGTTGTCTTGAGGCTCTCAAATTTGGGACATAGGTCCAAAAATCCCGGATGTAAAATCTCCTGGACTTAGGGCTAATGGCCCTATGAATGGAAGCTTTTGCCAGAGAGGGGGTGGAGTTTCAGGCATGATTTGCATAAACCACACACCACCTCTATGCTGGGAAGGGGAAGCAAGAAATCACCAACCCTGATGCAGTGGCCTATGGCTGCATAAGGATGCAGTGGAGTCATTTAGAAATGCGACAAGGTTAATCCAAAAAATATATTCTTATCTAAAAGCTAATATTACTGTTACTGATGATGGGGGGGGGGGGGATATTTTACTGTTACCAAATCTATACTCGCATTGAATAAATATATTTGGATATAACGCATCTATTACCATCCATGGTTAATGAGAGTATTATTAGTATTAGAAGAAAATAGCACTTGTAATTAATGATGAACAAAATCACTTATAAGCTATTAATCTCTGATGGTTTAAGGCAGTCAGACCTGCTCAGCCCCGCCTCCACTGCATTGCTCCGCCTCACCCCACCCATCCAGACATTGGCTCCGCCCAATACTTTGCATGCAAAGGGAGTAACCTGCCCTCCACTGAAAGGAAGATCTGGCATCTTGCTGTCACTGGTCACTAATGCATTTCATATGGTTAGGAACACTGGACCAGATTCGGACTTTAGGCACTAATGACCTACTCACAACTTACTCAGAAGTGGGCAAAACCATGTTGAATTGCAGGGAAGTTACATTTCATTAGTTGCAAACAGTATTAAAGTTGAGAGTTGATGTTTCCAGCACAAGTGTAATAACAGTGTAACAGTAACGCTGGTCAGTATCTGTGTGCAACATGCAACAATAAAGTATTCTCCCTGCATGCACACACTGACATTCATTTTACCCCCCCCTGCAATTCAACATGGTATTAACCACTCTTGATTAAGTTGTGAGTAAGTCTGAAGTCTGAATCTGGTCATTGTAATAAGGAATAATAATTAAGATATCATTATTGATCAAAATAGACCATATGCTGTTAGTATAAGTCAGCTTTTTAACATATCTCCCTGTACGGGACTAGGCAGAGCCTGGGAGGAGTTTGGGCAGGACTGGGCGGGGCTTGGGCAGGCCTGGGCGGAGTTATGTGTTAATTATCTCTGGAGTTTTTGCCATGCTGACCAATTGTAGGTGTTACAGTAGATCCATCAGATCCATCATTCCTGCTCGTCACATAGAGGCACAGCCCTCGGATGATGAGGTCGCTGTGCTCTTCTTGAATATGTCATTTTTGTTGATTGATTTTCTTTTACGCCCATCATCAACCTTTGGATCAGCATTTTGGAAAGGCTTCCCTATTCATTCCTTTATACTCTTCTCTTTCATCCTTCAGTATTAAATATAAATATTCTGACAAAGAGTCTTGTGACAATAAATAGTATATATAACCATATATATATACATCTTCCAGGGGACTATGATCACCTTCTATACTATACTGTATTGGTGATATATTTTCTTACACATAAGATATACATAAGCCGGCCATCAGTTTGATCGTCTGACACAGGATAGTATTCCTGACTGATGGCAGGTCGTCCGTATTCAGATTTTGTACGGGAGCTTGTAAACCGCTTCCTATACATGCACAGGCTTATGAGCCATGGACCCTCTAATGAAAATGGGGAAGAGTGAATAGGGTGCAAGGCCCTTTAACCAGGGCCGCCATCAGGAGGGGACAGCGGGCAACATCCCTCAGCTTGGTAAATATAGTCTCTGATCTTAGTAGAATATTTATACTGTGGTTTCCATTCCAGCTCATGTTTTTCTGCATAATACTTTGTACCGTTTCTTGCATTGACAGAATCTCTTTAGTCAATAAGGAAGGATTTAAAACCCCCTTTTTATGGCGACACAATAAACCTTGTAGGAGCGCTCATTATCTGCATTCGCAGTATGTCTAAGGAATGCCTCACGTGTGGAATTCATTTCAGACACACCCCACACACCAGCCATCCAGAACGAATGATAACACGTGTTCAATACATTAGTGGAATGTGTTTTACTAGTTTTCTGCTAAATTAGGCAACTTATATTAGTCACTTACGTAAGTAAGCCTAACAGTAACATCAGCATACATACCGCAGATATTCACCCATGGGTGTTCTAGAACAGGGGTGCGGCTCTCCAGATGTTGTCAAACTACACATCCCAGCATGCTTTAACTGCTCAGACATAGTTGATATCTGCTCATGCATGCTGGGACGTGTAGTTTGACAACACCCGGAGAGCCGCACTTTGCATGCCCCTCTCCTAGAGTAGGGAGCTACGAGATCCATGCATGGGGGACGTTCCCGAAAATCCACATACCTAATCCCAGCAAAGGGGGGTTATCATGCAGATAAGGGCAAGAGGGTGGCCATTCCGAATGGATCGGCTGTTAGATGGGAGTGATAGTGGAGTTCCAGATTTACTCACCTGTAATTATTCACAGAGTTCTAGGGGGTATATTTACTAAGCGGTGAGATTGCAGTGAGATCGGAAAGTGGGGATGTTGCCCATAGCAACCAAATCAAGCTCTCAGTTTCATTTCACACTCTGGAGAATATGAACTCGAATCGGATTGGTTGCTATGGGCAACATCCCCACTTTCCAATCTCACTTAGATCGGAGTTTGACTGCTCAGGTTATAGGATCATTCCACTGTATTTATTGCAAATCCTGAAAAGTGACACACACCCCCCCCCCCACTCAATACTAGTATCCCATTTACCATATTATACTCCTTTTCCTTCAGTAACCTCCTTTGAACAAATCAAACGCAATATTACAGCATAAACAATCCACAATCCTACGGTCTTTATTTTTAAGTTGATTTAGCTGTGATCATACAGATGTGTATCTATACTGTAATACGTATCTTTGTTTTGTGATGTATTTTGTGTGCATATTATAATACAAACATATGTTGTAGGCAAAGCACAGCATAACCAAAACGACTACATATATATTGCTGTTCTACAAGGTTATACGATGGCTTCTTATTTTTTTTTAGATGTATTTCAACTGTTGAATGTATATTTTTCATGCGTTATTTTTATGAAAATGTATTGTTTTGTAAAGTGGTAACTATAGTTAAATCTTATCAGTGTTCCAGTGACATAAAAATATATATTTTAAATAAAAAAAATGATGTGACATTGCTTCTGTGTCCTTTCTAGATTTGCACATAATTATTTGTGATATCAGTAATGCAGCGAGAGTAATGGTAAAGTTACTAACAGTACAAACATGGAAACAACGCGTTTCTCCCACTATTATGATTTGAGATGGTGGCAGAGGAGAATGTGGAGGTGAAATAATTACCCTAATAGAAATGACTGCATAGAGCTAATGAACAATTTATTTTCAGTGAATGGTAGTCCTGAATGGGATTCCACTCCCTATAGTTGGTCCTAGGCATAAGCCAGGTAGGTGGCTGCCTAGAAGCCCACGACTTAGGGGTCTCCTCACATAAATACGCTTGGTGAATGGAAATCTGAATGTACGATAAACAGATCGGTATGAGTAGTGTCACGCAGTGCACAGTGATGTGCTTGACATATGCAGTTCATATTCAGTGGTCTGGATCCCATCCAACGCGATAAGGAAGGTTTGAATATGTTATGCATACCCGGTTGGTGAAACGCGTACCATATGAAGTGGATTGTATTCATAAGCTTTTCTGGTGTTATCAAATGACAGTGATTTTGTTCAACAATTGAAGACTGAAGTGTGGAACATTCCAGAGGTTTAGCTATTATTCGATATGGAAATAATTATGGTTCAGCAATACAGTAGTTCAGGCAAACTTCAGCTCTGTGCTGTCAAACTACAATTCCCAGCTGGCTTTACCAGGGTATAGGTGTAGCTAATACCTGGCAAAGCAGGATGGGACTTGTAGTTTTACAACACATGGAATGCCGCAGGTTAACTGGATCATTTTATGTTTTTATGGAAAAACACAATCTCCCCTCCTCTAGGGATGCATGTCCACAGGACCCCCTCTCACTCCCCCCCCTCGCCCCTACCACTGCCATCAGGTACATTAAGAAACACATCCTGAAAATGAAAATACGTTTCCTGCTGTACTGATACTAATTTTCAGTTTGAAAGAAAAAACCTCAAAACACATTTCAGACATCGCAGCTCTTGTGAAAATGAAAGAAGCTGTATGAGCTACGTGTGTGGTTTTACTTACAATAACTCACAAAACCGTCTTCTACAAAGTGCGGAGAGTCGGAGAGTTCTTGCAGCTACTCAGAAGACATGGGTGCGGCGACTGAGAACACAAGATTTCCTGAGTTCACAAACACAGGGATGGATGTATAGCTGCATTGGTATTGTGCATGGTCTATATCATTTTCATGTCTTTTACTCCACTGTTGGTCATACCATGTTTCCCCGATAATAAGACACTGTCTTGTTATTTTTTTGGTCCAAAAAAACACCATAGGGCTTATTTTCGGGGTAGGTCTGATTTTAATTAACATTGACAGAGATTTATATAAACAGTCCTGCTTTTATACCCATCATGACCCCAAGTCCTAGGGAATTCACTAGGGCTTATTTTCAGGGAAGGGTTTGTTTCCGGGCTAGGGTTTATTTTGGACTGGTTTGCAAAAATTATGGTAGGGCTTATTTTCGGGGTAGGTCTTATTATCAGGTAAACACGGTAGCTGTCCACTAGATGTAGTGTTTGCATGATTTTCCTGACTACAGGCAAAAGGGACGAGGACAAGTCTGACCGAATGGTTGTGGAAAACCAAACATGGCATCAAGGATGAACGAAATAACTCTTCAATAGGCAACTCTGCTACTTTTCAAATGTAACGTCATGATGACTAAAGATGATTAGGACCCAAGCGATAACACACAATGTTGAGTAGATTCTCAATAAGAATAGGATAAGAAGAAAGTAAATATTGGGTTGGTTACTATGAGTTACAGCATCCTTGTACTATGAATCATTGAAAACTGTCCAGGCTACAGAATAATAACTCAGGATCGCATCCAGTTCCACTCGGACTGGATCCAGTCATCTACTCATACCTGAATCCAGTCATCATCTGCTCATACCTGGATCCAGTCATCCGCTCATACCAGGATCCAGTCATCCGCTCATACCAGGATCCAGTCATCTGCTCATACCTGGATCCAGTCATCATCTGCTCATACCTGGATCCAGTCATCATCTGCTCATACCTGGATCCAGTCATCTGCTTATATCTGGATCCAGTCATCTCCTCATACCTAGATCCAGTCATCCGCTCATACCTGGATCCAGTCATCCGCTCATACCTGGATCCAGTCATCTGCTCATACCTGGATCCAGTCATCTGCTTATATCTGTATCCAGTCATCTGCTCATACCTGGATCCAGTCATTTGCTCATACCTGGATCCAGTCATCTGCTTATATCTGGATCCAGTCATCTCCTCATACCTGGATCCAGTTATCTGC
>JABWIB010009326.1:7629-20861 GCA_016617825.1 Platyplectrum ornatum | reverse complement strand
TTTGCTCCGATTTCTATTCGCCCTATAAATTCGACCTTTAGTAAATACCCCCCAATATGTACACTCTGGAATGACTCAACCAGATAAAGAAATTGAGGAAATGTTACTTAACTACTATTAGGGCAAGATTTACTAAGCAGCCACTTGAAAGCTATTTTAAATGGCGATTTGGCAAATTTGCTATGCAGCGATTTTTCATGGCGATTTCAACTAGCTGGCAGTTTATGTTGATTTTGGACTTTTGTCAGATGAAATCACAAGATGTTTAATCGCCACCCCAAATAAAGGCATAGTACTTCTTGATTCCTGTGTTTTGGAGTCTGGAGAATTATGAGGGAGAGTTTCTGTATTGTCTTGATTTTTTTCTTGTGTATATGGGTTTATTTTTAAAATTGGGTTGTGAGTGTGTTTGTTAGTGTTTTCTCTGTTCTTGTTTGTCTATCAGTGTTATGTCAGTCCTTTTGTGTTATGTCAGTGTTTGTTTTGTGTTTTTATCCCCCCCCCCTTATTTTTTTGCTATATTATGGCTATAAAATAGAGAGGATGAGGGGGCATTGGATTGCAGAGGTACTTGAGGAAGCTGCAGCTTTTGGGACATTGGTCCATGCAGGCCGCCTACTGTCCCAGGCCCGGACAGAGCAGGGGATCAGCTGCATGACNCTGGTGTGCAGTGGAAGCAGAGGGAATACAGACAGAAAGCTTCTGTGTAAAAGCTTTTTATCGATACAGGTGCATGGAAGCCAATTGCCAAAAACTTTTCTCAAAAATCAAGAGGAGGTTGAAGGTTAAGATTTTCGAGGAGCATAGGTCAGCAGCAAGGACTGGCGGTTGCTTATAGATGCCCTATATCTACACACACACAACCTTCTTTTTAACTGGGTCTTAGCAAGCCAGAGAGAGCAAGGGTTGCTGTTCACACATAAAAGCCGAGGCTATCCTGAGGACCAGCTTTATCATGAAAGACCTAGCTTTAACGAGGTAGTCTGAACAGGGTATTATATAGTAGTCTTGATAGATCATCAGTATTGTATTTCATGTACTTTACTTAATATTCAACAAATAGTTGAATAAATACAGCAAGCTAATACATTGCACATTTTATTATTGCTGTTTTGTCACAATTTGGTTGCTCAAGATCACACTGCCTTTTCATTTAACTTTTTATAAGGATAGACAATAATATAGTCATCCATATATTACTGTGGCACTGTAAGGTATCACAAATTGACAAGTGGGTTCGATGTAACTAGTACCCAGAGATAGACATGATGCTTTCTTCTTATTTGCGTAATAAATGCACTACACAGTATTTTGCATGTTATTATTTGGTGGCAGAATAAAGAAATATAAGTGTTATTATCTAGATTGGGGAGAGATTTACATTTCTGTGATCAGCAGTAGATTTATCACTTCACTGAAATACTGAGAACAAGTGATAGCTAGATGAAAATTGCCACTATTCATTGCAAAGTTGTTTTTTAAATCACATGTGAATAAAGATCAGACATTCTGGCCAATCAGTATAATCATTTTGTGATCAATGTTTATCCAGGAACTTGGACTATAAAAAATATTTTATAATATGAGTTTTCATCAGCCCCAAGAAATCTTCCTGAAAATGATTGTCATGCAATTTTAAAAGTCTTAGTCTTCTTGTATCTGGATTTAATGTGACTGATTACTGTATTGTGCATTTAGATGGTAAACACATTTCCATACAGGAAGTGGTGATTTTCAGCTATATCAAAATATCCTGTGTGATTGGGAATCTAGGATCCATTGGTCAATAAGCATTATGATTTAGTATAAAGGAAAGATTTGTATCACACAAAAACAAAGGTGCTAGTTTTTAAGAAGTCTGAATGTGTAGAAATGTGGGAAAAGGTGTAAGTGATTCCTTGGCAGATTGGAGGCACCTAAAAAGAGTTCATTAATAACAACAACAACAGAATTTTGTAAGAAAACCTTCAGAAGCCAATATGGTTAACAGTAGAGTAAAGTGAAAACAATATAACAGATGAGAGGATTTTTGCATCTAATACAAGATTGGACATAGTGGGGTATATTTACTAAGCGGTGAGATTGCCGCTTAGCGGCAGAAGAGGTGCTGGTTTGCCATGCCATACCAGCATATATCGGCAACACTTCGAGCCATAGTTTTACCATTAAGTCAGTGGGAGTGACGGTATGACATATACCGNCCCCCTCCCTTCAAGCCCTCATTCAGGCAAATATGAGTTGGCAAATATGATATAACAATACCTGATCCAGAGTGTTGTTTGTTTTGGGACAGGCCTACACTTGGACATGTTTGCACATTAATGTCAGATGAATATGTTCAAAAACATGTAACCACATATATTATATGCCTATTTTAACCCCTTCCGACCTTGTGCTGTATATAGATCCGCAAGGACGCGGGGTGACAGGGCAGTAATGGCAGCTGTCACTGGTCTTCTAATAGTAAGCACAGATCCTGCTTATTTAACACAAACAGGCTATTAGTAGCCTGTTTGTGAATGAATAAGTGCAGGATCTATGTAAAAATTTTTAAAAAATAATAATAAAAATAATAATTAAAAAAATAATAAAAATAATAATAAAAATAATAATAAAACTAAATCTATTGTGTCCGTGTGTGTGTGTTTAAAAAAAAATAGCATTTTACAACCATATATGGGATGTTTCTAAAATCTGCAGAATCAGGGGATTATATTTTAAGTTTTGTCTCATGTGTAACATCTGTCCTGGTTAACATCGGTCCAGAATAAAATGGATTAACGTGGAAAATTTGCTAAAAAATTGGAAATTTTAAAATTTTACCCTCACTTTGCTTTCATTCTTGTTAAACACCTAAAGGGTTAACAAACTTCCGGAGTGCTGTTTTAGTTTGAGGGGTGCAGTTTTCTAAATGGGGCCATTTATGGGGGTGTCTATCATGCAGGCCCCTCAAAGTAAAATTCAACGTGAACTGGCCCCTGAATTTTTGAAACTTTCAAATTTTCTTAAAATTGCGAAAAATTGCTACTAAGTTTATGAGCCCCCTACCTCCCTATAAAAGTTAAAAGGTTGTTTAAAAAATNATGGCAACAGAAAGTAGACATATTGAAATTATTATTTAGTAACTATTTTGTGTGGTATGACTATCTGTGTTACAAGCAAAAATTGTAACATTTTGAAAATGGCAAAATTTTCATGACATTTGCGCATTTTTCACGACTATATCAACCAAAATTTACCACTACAATGTGTCAAGAAAAAACAATCTCAGAATCAGTTGGATAAGTTAAAGCATTAAAAAGTTATTACACATAAAGTGACACATGTCAGATTTGTAAAATAGGGCTTGGTCATTAGGGACCAAATAGACTGCGTCTTAAAGGGGTTAAACTTGTGTGAAACTTACTTCTCTGGTGCTGCCTGTGGATTTCTGCAAGTAGCTTCTGTTGGCGTCTGCACAAATCCAACCAGCAATGCATAATCTGCATTATGGGGCGGTAACTGCCCAATCTTTGGCACAGTGCGCACCTAATATGCCTATTCGCTCTGCGTTTGCCCACATTCCGGCAATATGGGGCAGTTTGGCCGAGTTCTCGGTCCCAATCTTAACTTCCAGCTCTGCCTGTGAAAAAGCAGGTGGTCTCGCCAATTTTGATAACTAAAATGGAGCCTTTATGTAGGTGTGCACTATTCAGATTGCTTAATTGTTTTGCTGGAAGTGGGTGTATTTGCACCTGCGTAACTATGCATGCACCTGCACATAATTATGTGCAATCTATATAAATGTGTGTGGGAAATACTAGACAAATGTGGTCCTCTGTAGGCACCATGGCTGAAGACGAACCTCACGTCAGAATGAGAAACCCTGCGTTCACTAAGAGGAGCTCAACATCCTTGTCAGGGGATTAATGCAGGGGTTGTGCCCACAGCCAGGATGTGTCACCAGAGAGCTTGTGGGCCGATTTAGAACCCAAAATAAATGCTGTGGCACCAATCAGAAGAACCCAGCAATAATTGAGTAAAAGGCTGTAATATTACACTTACACATGTGTGGTTCAATAATGTTATCGTGTAGTGTTCTTGAAAGACTTTATCCATCTGTGTAGCAAAAACAATAAATAACATCAAACTGTGAAATGCATGCTTTGGTTGGAGTGACATGTTTTGTTTCATATTGTCCTTGTTTTGAACCTACACATCATAGGTGGCAAGACTTTAAAAGGCACCCGAAACAAAAAAAATTGGATCAACACATGTATAGACGGGACCATCCCAACGTGCTTGTGCTAGCCACCCTCATCTTCAATGTATTGGAGAAATATGCCAGGGCTGCTGTAACCAATGAGGTAGGTGTGAGGGATTGAACGTGGCATATGTTCCACGTCCATGTGATGCACCTCCTCAGGAGCCTGATAAATGCGTTATGTAATATCTAAAATGTTTGAAAGATCTTGATTGTTCAGGGTAATTTGTGGTGTAATGGAAAACTGATTGATGTCATAACAAATATTTAACATTTAAAACACTATGCAACTTAATTGTCAAGAGTATTAACTCCATCGTTATGATCAACATTACCTGTGTCATTGATTTTCCTAATAGGTCCTGAAATGGCTCGAAATCCAGAAGAACATGAAGCCCCTCCAGCTGATGCTTCGCCATCACTCTCAACCTGTGTCTCCTACCCAAACTGTCCTGACTGACACAGACCTTTTCCGGACCATTAAGATGGATGACGACTTCCAAATGGACTTTTTGCCCTCCTAACACTCACACCATTCCCCAGTTCCTGGCCCTTCCAGAATACCAACACACCATCAACCAGGCCCATCACATCACATTTAACTGACACAGTCCCATTCACAGCAATGTCCCTGCAACCTCACGCACATCCCCCCAAAATGTTCTCTTTCCTGGACAATTCCATCCTTATTTCCAATCCCACTATCCCACACNTTCTCATATCCTTTTGAAACTTACCCTTCCAACCGAGCCCAAATGCAATACTCTCCTCAACATCATTACCTTTACCAACATCTATATCCTACCCCATTCCAACAACCTTTCCAAACCCAAAACCCGCCCCCATTCCAACAACCTTTCTAAACCCAATACGGTCCCCCATTCCATCACCCTACAAATACTCAAAACCCTTACCCACTTCCCCAACCTCCACCATAATTTCTTTTCTATTGTTTATGTCTATTTTAGATTGTATTCTCATTGTGAAATTAACAATGTTAAAACATTTAAAAAATTATTTTGGATTTGCTAGATTTGTGTATTCTTGCAACATTAGAAATGTTGGGAAATGTGACTTTTGTTTACATTCCAAAAGATACCAGAAAATTCACAATACTTACATGTTAAAATTTGCCTCACTACATCCTCTCGGAAACCAGTTACATCAGGCACAGAGTCTCCATCTCCAGGCTGGTCAGATGTTATATCAACCATATCCTCCTCATTCAAAACCACACCATGGGGCTGATCCAGAGTTGCACTTACACAATTTTTAAGCTGCAAGTGTATATGAATTGTAATTATATGCAGGGTAAACACATTACTTTTACCCACAACACTCACTTACTGCATATTTCAAGTTCAAGTTCATTTGTAAATTAGAGTAGAGCTAGGAAACTTCACCTTTTAACTGTCATTCTGTTTTCACAGTTTATACTTGCCTCCTGCTGTTCAGTGTTTTGCTCAGGTCTACACTTGCACCAGTTTTGCTCTCACTCCCAAACTCTGGAACAGCCCCCATGACATTTGGCAATATTGTGGAAGATGACACTCAACAATCAACTTACACACAACTTCTGGCACATACATGAGGGCAGATCAGTCAGGGGAGCGAAACCTCCACTTCAACATGCCAGTAGAGTATCAAAAACAGACCTTGTAGAGGTATGTACGGCATTGTATGCAAGTTGTGCCTCCGTTTCTGGTTGGGCAATGGGTGTGAGAAGGAAAAATGATGAATAAACAATAAACACAATTTAACAAATATAAATAAAAACAATAAATGACTTACATGCTGACTACATCATAACCATGATTTAAAGTACTATAACAAGTTTATATACAAGTCAACACACACAATAATCATGTTACTCACATAAGACAATCAATTGTATTAACAATGGACCTGCAATTGTTCTGAAAAAATAATGTAAACTCACCATCATGGCAACAAGACTCAGGATTTGGAGAGAGGCCTCACATACTACCATGGCATTGATTCATGTCTGCCTCTTGCTCTCGCGAACAACAGTTGGAATGTGGGTATCATCCATTATCCCTATTAAATGCGGAAAGCTTGCAATTTGATATAAAGCATCGCATAAGGGCTCCCTTAATTGGATAAAATGGTGCTTGCGTCGCAGGAATGCCTGCAATACCTCAATCAGGACCCAACAATAGGAGGATTGGGGCACTTTCCAGATGCTGCCACAGGAAGTACCAGCCGCACAGAACTGTAACATCGCCAAATGTTTAATCAATGTTTAATGGAATTAATGTTTGGATGTTTCGTGATTCCAGGTGACTTTGCACAACATGCAAGGTGTCTAAGATGAGCTGAGGTGGCAAACCAAACCGCCTGTGCATCTCAATATCACACATCCCAAAGAGGGAAACACGTGTACGGTAGCCTGACGGCCTTGTTGGTCAGGTTTCCCAGGGGTAATGCTCTGAGAGGCTGTTAGTTCCAGCAGTGACATATGGGCCAATGACTACATGTAAAAAATATAAAAAAAATGACTCTCATTACTATAAACAAAAAATGATGTGAGAGGGCAAAAATGGAAATAAAAAAAAACAGACACTCCATTTCTTCATCAAGGATACTCATGATGCAAATCTATGTTTTGCTCTTGATTAAATATCTTTAAATTGTATGTGGAAAAAAGGGAAAGAAAGAAAAGTTATACATAGAAAGGGACACATTAAACATGTGACATTTGGTAGTGTCAAAAACATTAACGACATTTTGACATTAGTAAACATTTGTTGAGAAATAAAAGTTGGATAATGGACGCGTTCCAATGCGCATGTCTTTTTTTTATCAGGGTGCACAAGAAATACATCATATCCTGCTTATTTTTATACTCTGGGATGATGCATTAAAAAGGAGAAAAAAAAGGCTTGCACCATCCCGAGCCTGCCGCAGGATAAATGTGCAATGCGCACTACTGAGCGCAAGACGGAACACGCCCAATGCACGTGCATGCTCAGTTCTAAAAGATAATAAAAATATCAAGTAAAAAACGCAAATTCCGCACGGAAGCGCTGGATCAGCCCCTATATGTGTTATACTAAATAACCAAGCCTATGTCCAACCATATCCAAATATATCATCTCCTGAATGCTATCAAAACATCTAAGCAGATTCTCTCCCACCAGTTCTCTTGTTCGTGGGTCTTAGATTCTATGACTTTTTACATATATTAATATGTATACACTGTANTGTATTGAATATACACATGAATATATAAATCTATTGATTTTACTTAAATCCAGCTTCTCCCTCAAATTTTTCATTTCAGTTGTTATTCTCTGAATTACTTCTAAACCCCTTCAGCTTTCAGCAGAAATAATATTGCTTTTTTAAGGCAAATTTGTGCCTTAGCATCAGCATTAATCATATGGTTGGCATCAGTATTACAAACATTAATCATTTCCAAAAAGGATTGATCAAACTTTGATTGCTCGTGAAACTCACCTCCAGCATATTAGTCAAACTAATACTGTGTCCATGAAAGTAATAATGCTGAGAGCTCAGTCTCTAAAATTCATATAGCAAGAGAAAGGTGATATTAACATACAATCTACAAGTCATTGCAGATACAAAATATAAGCAAATCCAAATACAATTATGATGAGAAATTAAACAATATATTATGCAAATCATTTTGTTTAATGAGTGGGACAAACCACTCTATACACACACACACACACACACACACACACACACATATATATAGTATTTAATTTAACAAGCATCTTCACATTCTTAACTTTTCTATATATTGTTTCCCAACTCAGACTCTCAAAATCTCCAAGCCGTCTGGATTTTCACAACATTTCTGTTAGATTATCAGTGACAAAATGAGTGCCTTACACAGTCATGGACAGACTTGTGCCAAGGTGTTGGAAAACATTTCACTCACTGGATAAACAAGATCAGAGTTAGAACAGGGCTTGAAATGGGTATTTATAAGTGGGGGTAAGGAAGAGAATATGTATCACAAAAATGTGGGTCTGGTGGGGGTGGGGCTTTTACAAGGGTGTGGAGCATAGTGCGGTAAAAGTGCCAGTATACCATACCAGCGTGTACAGGCCCACTTTGAGCACTGATTAGGAAATAGAAGAACAAAGATACTCTGCAATACCAGCCAACTAAGCGGGGCAAACATAGGATTTTAAAAAGAGGGGTTCCTATATTACCAATTAGGATACATAGGATCTAGACCTCCCTAAAAGGTACTTTTTCGTGGCAGGAGTGGGGGAGTATGTACTATTAGTAGGATGGGATTATCCATGGCGTGGATTATAATTTTCTTATGATGTGTTATATTGACTTAATATTCTACATCTTTAAAAAGTTTATTTTTATTTTTATGTATATTAAAAGTTAATGCTAAATTATGTTTGCAATTTATTTAATGCTGTATTTTTTCTAAAGCTGCAAAGGGATTAGTTGAAACGCAGCAGTTTCCTGCTTTTTAGGCAGATGTATTTAGCAAAGTTGATACAAACATCGAATATATTTTTCTAATTCTTAATTACAAAAAGTAGCGTTTACATAGTCTTGGAAGCCAGCCTTCTCACAGACTGTGTGTTCAGATAGTACAAATCATTGGTGCAGCAGCGTGAACATTTCCAATTCAACTGCCAACTAG
The DNA here is from genome assembly GCA_016617825.1 of Platyplectrum ornatum. Taxonomy (NCBI): domain Eukaryota; kingdom Metazoa; phylum Chordata; class Amphibia; order Anura; family Limnodynastidae; genus Platyplectrum; species Platyplectrum ornatum. The sequence goes on along the minus strand of JABWIB010009326.1, from coordinate 11,958 downwards.
GGATTCAATTAAAAACAGAGGCATAAGAAGTATTTCATGACCAACTCAATTGCAATATCCGACTGAGATAATAAGTATATATTTAGACCGACAATGTCATCAGATATACTTCTGGTTTGCTTCCCAATAAAAAGCACTGCTATGATTGTTCTGTTTATATGTGATTCCTATTCCTATTGTTTAAGTGTGTATTATCAGGAATACGACTATACTGAAACAGTGCGGTGCATGTATTCAATTATAGTGAGGGACATTTCCATGTATATTCAGTGACTCCACAAAATTGTATGCAGCAGGGGGTAGGTAATTTTGGGACTCTCCAGTGGTGCATGAATGACAACTACTATATACATATATACCTTAGAATAGAAGTATCAACACTACAAAAAGAACCAGTTATCTCATAACTATACAAATAAAACCTCTATATGAAAAGAATATTTCTGTTGCTAAGCAGGGATGAGTCAGTTTGCCGCTGCTCATATTTGCTGTTTGTTGCGCTGTATTATAAAGAAGAAAATAATGTGATGTAAGCTATTTGACAAAATGTAAATGACGAAAATGAGAGATAATTCTAATCAGGGAATACTTAAAAGTTCAAAACTGGAAAAAATGCAAATGCAATCCATTTCTCTCAGCAAGTAAAGATTCCTGATGATCTCTTCCTTTGATTAAGTAAAACTGTTCCATGCCTATACTTCGCAATAAACACACTAGTTAACACACACACGCTATCATAAAAATATTGACCAACCAAAAAGGTATATTGACCAACATTTTCTTAATTTTAGAGATTATTGTATTGTTTTAACATTTTCAATAATCATTCATTGTAAATGGAACTCTTGAATACACAGGAATAGACATAAAGGACCGGATTCTAAATCCCCCAGGATGGCCTTACTCACGTAGAGGATTGCTTACAATAACTCTGTCCATATACTAAAATAATTATTTCTTTCCTTATGTTCCTTGTTTCTTGCTTCCAAGCTGACTCTCAATTATAATGACAAGGAAGGTCCTTCCATAAACTGCTTTCCTCATAGATCACCGTGGTTGCTACCTTTACTGCATTGTCCTTAAAATCTCCTTTCTTCAAAATACTCCACTGTGGCCAGAAGAGGAGACTACTCCCTGTTATTTTTGTCTTCCAGTTTAGCTGTCACAGCCCGTCAGGGTAACTTTCTCATCTATTCTCTTCCATAGGCAGCCCTAGACATAGTCGAGGTAGGTGGCCGACCAGCACAGGGGCCATGTGCTGCCACATCCACAGCAGAACTGGCTGTCAGCTACTGTGTCTTTGAGGGCCCTCCACCACTGGCAATCACCCCCCCCCCCACTCTCCATGCCCCCGCCTGATAGGCTGCGGGTACCTGATTGGCCGTGGCCCATGGCAGTGTGGATGGGGGTTGATCGCCGACGGCAGGGGCCTCCTTCTAATTGTTTTGCCTAGGACGCCGCACAGCTTAGAGACACCTCTGTTCTCTTCCTGCTGTCTCTTCTCACCCCAGGCTGCAACTGGCAACAGTCTTCTCCCTATCCAGTGTCAGATCCTTCTCCGTGTCTTACTCATGTGCAATTTCACTTCCTCTTTCCTGCCGCCAGGGATCAGACAGCCTCACTCTCCTTGTTGGCAAATTTGCGCCATTAAGTGTAAAAATAAATATGGACACATCTGTATCTGGATGGACACATCTGTATATGGACACATTAAAGTATAAATTTACCCTCAGACACATGAACATTTATTACCTACATTATGTTACTCCTGCCATGAAAACAGACATATATTTATTACAAAACAATAAATGTGCATATTTTTAATAGTCTGCACTACAAGCAGCCGCAGTACTTACTTCCTAAAAAGAAGATGCTCTGTAAGGAAAGACTTCCCTATAGTGGAATGAAACATTTTGAAATATAAGTTAAAGATAGCTGACTATGCTTAGAGTCTACAGTCCTGAGACAAAACTTGTATTATTATTCTTATTGTTTCACACAATCTGGGGAATTTACAGTTAGCTACGAGAAAGTTTGCACACACCACAAAATACATTAACTACTGTACAGTATGTGTTATGAATTCTGCCCCTACAACAATTGCAACAAATTTGACACAAAGAAACTAAAAAGGAACACTGGCATCTGGAAAGCAAATATAATGATATAATCAGAAGTAAATAGTTTACACGTTTTGTATCAGCTATGGTCTACATAGNAATGGAATTTGCTTGTCAATGATATCTGCTTCCATTGTAGTTTTGCAAAAGAGAACAGTTGTACACTGATTTTTATTTTGGTGTTATTTTGTCTCCTTCCAATTTTTTTTAACCTAGAACCATTCAAAACCTAGGGCTGCCTCTATACAGTGTATAAATATTGGATCAGATCGAGATTCCTGCATAACAGTCATTTACTACTTGCATGTGCTGATGTGCACTCTACACTATTTTGTTACAGAACTGTAATACAGCACTCCAACACCAGGGTAGGACAGAGCGGCAGGGCAGCCAAAAGAAATTTTGGGCCCCGGTACAGCAACTTCCTGGGGCCCCCTCATATTTAATAAGCACTATTTTTTCACTGCTACGCAACTCGTGCCAGTGCCAACCATGCTTTCACACCATTGTGGGCCTGTTTTCCCTTGAATATATCAGGTTTAAAGCACTAGACCTACAGAGGCAAAAGCACAATATATGTGTGTGTACCTCTCATGGGGAGGAATATGTTCAAGCAGGATACATTGCGAATCGTTAAGGTCATGCTTGGGTCCAGTGACAGGCTACAAGCTCTCGCTGCAGATCACACTCAGTAAACAGTTAAAAAAAATAAAACATAAAACTCCAAAAAATCTCAATCACGGGCCCCCTGCCAGCCCTGGGCCTAGGTAAATAGTACCCCTCTCTCTTGACGGCCCAGCATAGTGTGAATCCAAATGGTGTTAAGTACAAGCTATGGTAACCTCACAGAAAGGACTGGGCTTTACTTTAACATGCAATCCTAAATTACACAACGACAATATAAATGAAGATATTGTGGAAAATGTGATGTTGTGGCCAGCTCTCGTATAATGTCCTTCCCCTTGCCTGAATGGCAGTTAGGATGTTGTACAATATGATCTCAGGACTTTGCTACAGCTACCTTCAGAGCACAAAGCCATTATTTGTAAATAACTAATGACAGAATACAAAAGAAATAAAATCAATATGGTGAAATAATAACTGGTTTGACATTTATCTAATAAAATGAGATACTGGATTAAAAAGCAGACTGATAATGTTGCATTCGCTTTGGACCAGATCCAGGCTTACGAACTTACAAGTGTAAAGATGGTGTTTCCCATCTAATAGGAATGTACCAGTAATGCTGGTCAGTATCTGTGTGCATAATGTAAAAATAAAGTATTATCCCTGCATGCAAACACTGACATTCATCTTATATCCCTTGAAATTTATCATAAACTCGTAACTTTATGCCCACTCGTAACTTAGCTTTTATACCCCGTTCAGATTACATGCAAAAAGTTGGCATTTTCATGTAATCGCCAGGTTTCATGATAACCCAGGCTTTTTGAAGGTAGTCTAAACAGAACTTTCGTCAAACCCGTTGATCAGGGAAACCCTAGGTCAACACTGTACAGTGTAAGAGGGCAGCGCTGTGTGCCNNAGTTTGAAAACCCTGGGGATTTGTGGGGCATGTTGTCTGAACGGGGTACTGCTTAAAGAAGGTTTGATTGTCATGTTCTGGATAACAGGTTTTTTTGTTTTGTAAAAGTAATGATTGCTTTCCCCTCTGCATCATCCAGAAATCCTTCAATTCACAAATGTTTTCTTCCCTTTTAGTTCTTATTTAGTAAAATATTTATGGTGCATATCTTCCTATAAGAGATATTGTTGTCTGGGCTGTATCTTGGCATTATCAAGTCTTCTGCGTCTGTGAGATTGCCAGGGAGTACATTTTCATTTCTCAACCATTAAATGTTATNTGCTGTTTACTACTTTGTATCATAGTTAAAGAAATGAGATATCCATTAGTTTAACCCTTGAAGGACATAAATGAAAAAATTGTGTGGGGAAATTCTTCTAGGAGAAGGGGTATATTGCATATATTGCATGTACATATTTCTTGAATATTTCTATAGGTATGAGATAGATAGATAGATAGATAGATGGATAGATAGATACAAGATAGGTATGAGATAGACAGACAGATAAGATTTTGGAAAGCTGGATCAAGCCATTCAGTATATCCACTATGTGTGGCTCCAGCTTTCCGATGTGGTCTCGTATGTAGATGTATTTGTGGTTATAGAAGTGGAGCTGAAGACCC